>CAIGQW010004624.1:5272369-5289593 GCA_903798125.1 Danio choprae | reverse complement strand
GTGTGTGTATATATATCGAGATATATATATGTATATATATATATGTATTTATATATATGCGTGTGTGTGTGTGTGTGTGTGTGTCTGTATAGTTATTTATATATTTATTTATAAATAGTATAGTATATAAAGTATAGTATAGTATATATTAGACACAGTATACATAAGTTATGTAAATACAAGCTCTTATATGCGATTAGTGTGCAGTTTTTAGCCCATCGAGTCTTATCTATTTACTTATGTAAATGTGTGTAAATATATTTTTATTCAGTTTTCATATTAATTTCAGCAATATTATTGACTGATATGGAAATGTTTATATTATTTATTTACAATACCAATAATACAATAATAATATGATATTGATGATATTGATAATATGGTTTTGTGGTCCTGGTCAAGAATAACTTAATAACGGCATTGTCTATCTCCAAAGGGGGTAGAAAATTACCTTCAGACATTAAAGTTTAATAATAAGGTTTTTATCTCAGTGAGAGTGGCGCTTAACAGTGAGACTGATTTAAAAATATATATTTCTTTAACTTTGGTTGTGATCAGTCAAACAAAAACAACTGTGTTCATTATAGTGTATTAAGGGTTTCAAACAATTCACATCAACTAAATTATAATATGATAGAGCTGGATGCTTCTACGCACTGCTGCATGTCGTCTGCCTTCATTCCTGTCTGCTCCCAGCCACTCCAGCGCTCTCTTCACCTCAAACTCCACATA
This sequence comes from Danio choprae, assembly GCA_903798125.1. Taxonomy (NCBI): domain Eukaryota; kingdom Metazoa; phylum Chordata; class Actinopteri; order Cypriniformes; family Danionidae; genus Danio; species Danio choprae. The sequence continues at coordinate 5,288,861 of CAIGQW010004624.1, read as the reverse complement.
CTCTGCAGTGAAGGTATCTCCCGCCATGGACAGGTGACCCATGGCTTTAGAGGCCATCTCCATGACCACCGAGTCACTGGACGGAAGCAGGTTCCGCAAATAGTTGGCAAAGCGGCTGATACGGGTGGCATTTCCTCCCTCCACACCAATCAGACTCACTGGAAAGATGCATATTACACAATGGCTAAAGAAAACACATTTCAATCCACTCAATGGGGTATATGCACAGTTAGTGTTTTTTCCCCTTCCGATAAATTTCTGGTGAACGGTTAATGTGACTATTTTCAATTTCATACGGTTCCTTCAACAGCATGGATGCTGTTCATTTCGTTTAGTTGTATTCATTTAGTTGTTCATGCGTAAAACAAGATGAAAAGCTGTTTAAATGCAAGTGCCGTCAAGAGCAGCAGGCGAGCGCAGAAACTACATAGAAAATAGTGTAGTAAAATAAATTGTCATATTTTTAAGATGTGGCGTGGAACAGTAGCATTTAATGCAGTGCTTCTTTTGCACTCTGAGACTCACTTTATATAGTAAATCAATCAGGCACTGTAACGCCATTGGTGGCGGATGGTGACAGAACGAGACGGAGAAGGAAATATATAACAAAACAGGTTTATTGAACACTTACGGGTAACAGATATGGGATACGGGAAGACAGGACGACACAGGACGAGACCCACACGATTCAAGATACCGGACAACAATGGACACAGACGAAAAGGTATATATGGAAGAGGGAATGATTACACTGATGACACAGACGGGATGAACACAGGTGGAACAGATGAACAATGACGGTGGCGGGAGAAGGACAAAAAGGAATCACATGACAACAACAAATGATGACGCGGACGAACACTGACAGGCACTGAATACTTTTTTTTTTTTTAAAGAAAACAGACAATAAACGCTGCGATTTTGTAACAGCATACAGTTCAGCGAAAGCGCTTGAACTGCGTTACTGAAAATAAAAGTCCTTCTTTTTTTAGACCATTTAATGGTCACACGTAACTTTACCACTTCAGTTTACATATTCCATTAAAATAATTACAAATTGAAAAAAATATAAAAAGGGTATTTGTCATGCTCACCTATGGCAAGGATACCGCCTTTTTTCTCATTCACATCTGAGCTTGAAACCAACTCAAATATGTGGTGGTTCAGTTCATCGTAGAAAGTGGTGGCTTCATCTTGGCTCAGCTTTAGAACGAAGCAAAAACACAGCAAACTAAATATGTCATGCTCATTTTTGTAAGCTTCAAATAAGGATGTTAGTTGCAATAAATGATTCTTTTCTAAGAAAAGCGCAAAACTGAAGATCATTCAGATACGTGAAACTACTTCTACAGAAAAAACACTGAATGGACACAGCATGAGATGGACTGGGAGGTCACTATACGTTGTTGAGCCTTCCACTGATCTACAACGTACTGAAAAAGAACAGATAAATTAGTAGTGCTGGGGAAACATTTAATGCGATTTATTGCATCCAAAATAAAAGTTTGTTTTAACATAATTTAAGTGTATTTTTTATGTATATATAAATACACACAGGCATGCACATATTTGAGAAAATTTTTATTTATATTTCGATATAAAATATATGTCTATACAATAGAAATTATATATAAATTAAAATATCTATATAATAAATGATTTTTAGGGGTTTTCACCCAGTGGAGATTTGCAGACAGGAAGGTGTGGGGAGTAGAGATAAGGGAAGGATCAGCAAAGGACCTCCAGCCAGGAATCACCTGGGTGCTATGTGTCGACGTACTAACCACTAGGCTGGTACCGACTTTTGTATAGTTTTGTTTGTGTGTCACATATAAATAATAAACATTAATTCATTCATTTTCTTTTTGGCTTAGTCCCTTTATTAATCTGGGGTCACCTTCCAGCTGCAACCCATCACTGGAAAACATCCATACACACTCATTCACACACATACACTACGGCCAATTTAGCTTACCCAATTCACCTATATCGCATGTCTTTGGACTTGTGGGGGAAACCGGAGCACCCGGAGGAAACCCACGCCAACACGGGGAGAACATGCAAACTCCACACAGAAATGCCAACTGACCCAGCCGAGGCTCGAACCAGTGACCTTCTTGCTGTGAGGCGATTGTGCTACCCTCTACGCCACTGTGTCGCCCATAATAAACATATACAGTATAATTCACACACATATATGTCAAAACAAACTTTTATTTTGGATGTGATTCATCTTTGCCCAGCACTTAAATTTTGTGTTTATTGCTTTAATTTTTTTATTCAAAGTAGTCAAAATATGTTTGTTTTTTTTTCATCAAAAATTTTTTTTTCAAAACTGATTTATTTTAATCAAAATTGACATATTTAAGAAAAATGTTGTTTGCTTTAGGACCAATTAAAGATGTAACATAAATTTTGCACTACTTTCCCCTTACCTTGCACAACATGTCAATATTAATATTCACATTCTGCTTCTGTGGCCTACTTTGATTGTCGGAACTCAATCTTTTTGATAAGCGCTGTTAAACCACTTAGGTAGTCCAGCCTATAAATGTAACTTGTAAACCTTTACATCATCCTAACAACAGAACAGTGCAGGAATTATTGGGAGGTTGGCAATATAGCTATTTCTGAAATTACCCTTGTCTCCCTCATGTCTATAGTGGTTATGGCCCTGGGTCACGCACTTTCTTTTTAGGTGTGTTTAATGTAAATGCATTTCCGTTTTTGCTTGTTTAAAGTTAATTGACAGTCGCAGATGGTACCAAGACAATTAAATTAAGTATAAGATTTATTTAACTGTGGTAAAAGTTATGCTTATGACTGAATCTCTAGATCGAGATGGGCAACTTCGGTCCTGGAGGGTCACTGTCATGTAGATTTTTAGCTCCAACCCTAATCAAACTCACCTGCCTGTATCTTTTTTGTTAAAACTCAGCAGGACAGTGGCCCTCCAGGACTGAAGTCTCAACCTTGTTCCTGGAGGACCACCAGCTCTGCACATTTTCCATGTCTCCTTAACCAAACACACCTGATTCGGATCATCAGCTCATTAGCAGAGACTGAAAGACCTGTAATGGGTGTGACAGACAAAGGAGACATTGCAGAACATCCAAAACATGCAGTGATGGTGGTCCTCCATGAACATGGCTGAGAAACACTGCTCTAGATGAAGCTTACTGATTTAAATACTTGAAAAAAAAATAAGACAGTAAAGTTTACCTCTCTTAGTTCTGTCGTGACGTAGTGCTGAAGATCTTTGGCAGCTTTGGCACGAGTGTCTTCATTGCGACTCTTCAGGCCACTCACAAACTGCTGCAGAACTGTAGCAGTGCCAGACATGCTGGCAGCGGAGATGCAGATCTCAGTAGATCTGCCTTTTATTCAAACGCCCTGACAAATCACAAACAACTGTGTTAGGTTACTGTGTAAAGCAAAGAAATATGTTGATGATGAGTGATGACCAGGCAAGAACAAACCTCTTTGCTCAAGCATTGTTGTTTTAGACTGTATTTCAGAAGTTTTATACATTTCTGCAACATTTTTGAGGAAATAAACAACATTATATTGCCACTGTTATATTCTCCTGTATCCTATTAAGGGTGCTGTATACAAGTTTTTCACTCTTCTAAAGCATCAAATCTAAAGTCAGTTATTTTAGTTTGAAAATATACATTCCGTGTTGTAAGAAAATCTTGTCTTTGTTTTGGTCTCTGTAACCTGCCCACTGCCAGTTTACCCATTTATATTTCAGCACCCTGAGTTGCCTTTATAAAAAAAACACTGTATTTCATTTCAGTCTTGAAGACTGCCTCAATGTATACAGTCGCAGGTGAAAATTCAACCTCTGGAGGAAAGTAGAAGTAGAAGAAATGAGATGTAGGTTTAGAGTTTTAAAAATCCATGCTCGCTCGAGTCGCTCCTGTTGATGTCATTAATCTGGCAATCTGTGTTTGCGTCGAGTCGCTGGAAGAGGGGCCAAGTGGGAAAAAAAATCTATCCAATATTTTTAAAATACCTATACCATCAAAGAGTTAGATTATAGAGGATGGATGCATCTCAGTCAGTTGACTTGTTCAATAGTCAGGGCACTGTTCAGGGGGCTTCAATCACAAAATTCCCACAGTGTATTATCTAAATACACACACACACACACACACACACACACACACACATCATCATCATCATCATCACTGTCCCTACCAGAGTCCAAATTCATATATATAATCTACAACTTCACTAAGTTGGGAGCTAAAGAGCAAATTGAAACACACCCTATTTCAACAAATAATGCCATAATCCTATTAAAAGTCAAACAGACTGTCAAAAGGTGGGACTTTTCTGATATTCTATATGGTTTTACTTGTTCATGACAATGCCACTTTGAAAACCATGACCACTGACCTAGAAAGTAGACAAGTATCGTCATTAAAGTGATAGTTCACTCAAAAATAAAATACCTGGCATCGTAAATTACATCCATTTGTAACAAACCCGTTTGAGTTTCTTTCTTCTGTATGTTGAACACATACTGAAGGTTGTTAGAAAAAACAACCATTGACTTTCATTATTCCACAGTATTTTTGTTCCCATTATGGATGTCAGTGTCAACATTTTTCAAAACATCTTCTTTTGTGTATTTGTTTGTTTTTTATTCAAGCGAAATTCATAAAAGTTTAGAACTACTGAGAGGAGGTAAAGGTTGAGGAAATTTCTGTTTTTGGGTGAACTATCCCTTTAAGCATCTAAGCTCACCTCCACCTGTTTGAAATTATCCTATCCCATTAGACCACACTATTAATTACGACAAAATAAGGACAGCAGTGTCAGTTATGCTAGTGTCAAATATGCAAACAGTTACAGTAAATATCATTAGGTTCATTCGTAACGTGTAGGGTTTGAATGAACTGTTATTCGCTTGCCAGCTCAGATGCTGACCACAAACTCAACACCATACCCATTTACTGAACATAGTTAGAAAATGAATGAGATTAAAATAGTCACTTAATCTCCCAAAATGCCCTGAACAAGGTATAACCTACAACTCCAAGAGCAAATCTTTCAGCTGTTACTTATCACGTCCACATACCATTATTAAGACATGCTCAGCAGTTACCAAGTCAGATGAAAAGAAAACAAAATAAAAACACTTAAAATAATAATAACATGTAATGAAACAAAACAATAACATAACGCATAGCGGTTAGCCAGAGGTGCTATCTGTAGCTATCATTTAGCACCCAATGGCTGTTAACAGCTTACGTAATTTCAGAATATCAGAACATTATAAACTGTTTTTATATGAATTTAATAACAGGCTATATTTCTTACTTGTACAAAGGGTATTCCGTTAAATGTGTTGCACTCGTGAAAACTGCACACCAGAAGGCGGGCACAACAACTGAGTGGCGTCACGTCTTCCAATGAACAGCCATAACTGCCCAATTGAACCAACCGTTTGCTCCGGCGGAATCAGGAAACACACAGAGCGTGAATTCCAATTCGCATACAAGCCTTACGTACTAAAATTGCGTAGAACAATGGTAATGTCCTAGAAATACGCAAGGATAGTAAATGTTTCACGGGGCTCACCGATTGAACTGATGAGTCAGTTACGATCGTGGACAAAAAAAAATACGATGTGCCTAAATATTAGACACACTCTTTATTTTGTATTGTTATTGTCTATTAACGACTTTTTATTTGTCATAGTTTTAAATGTCTTTACTGTTCATATTTGTTACAGTTATACTCATAGATGGAGAAGGATTTTTAAAAACATTTAACTTGTTATTAAGACTGCATGGAATTAATACCATAATCCCACATAGCAAACTAAACCTGAAAGAATGTTAAGGTTTTTGATGTTGTGTCAATGCTAATTGCACTGAGTAAAAATAACGCAGTATTAGTTCATTTTTACACAATATTCACATTATTCAACATTGTCTTGAAGTTATTCAATATTGTCTTGAAATTTGTCAATATTGTCTTGAAGTTTTTCAATATTGTCTTGAAGTTTTTCAATATTGTCTTGAAGTTATTCAGTATTGTCTTAAAATTTGTCAATATTGTCTTGAAGTTATTCAATATTGTCTTGAAGTTATTCAATATTGTCTTAAAATTTGTCAATATTGTCTTGAAGTTATTCAATATTGTCTTGAAGTTATTCAATATTGTCTTGAAGTTATTCAATATTGTTTTGAAATTATTCAATATTGTCTTTTGAGTACAGGTAATATATATAATATAGAATAGCAGCTAGACAATGCTGATTGTACAGCAAATTAATCAACAATTATATTAAAAGAAAATAAAAAATATATAATTAATTAATTTTTCCTTTTTCTGAAGGTGCCTTCTGAGGTGTCTGTGCCTAAATTATGGGTTTCACTTTTGGTTTGGGTAGCATCTAGTAAAAGAACTGAAAATAACCATGAAAATAACGCTTTAGGTTTTTTTAGATTCTGTTTCTCTGTGAACAGGCTAACCCCAATATTTATATATCACATTTAACACAGATTTAATGAGTACTGAAAAGTATAATTAATGATTATTATGCAAAAGGGCAGCACGGTGGCGCAGTGGGTAGCACAATCGCCTCACAGCAAGAAGGTTGCTGGTTCGAGCCTCGGCTGGGTCAGTTGGCGTTTCTGTGTGGAGTTTGCATGTTCTCCCCGTGTTTGCATGGGTTTCCTCCGGGTGCTCCGGTTTCCCCCACAAGTCCAAAGACATGCAGTATAGGTGAATTGGGTAAGCTAAATTATCTGTAGTGTATGAGTGTGAATGGGTATGTATGGATGTTTCCCAGTGAAGGGTTGCAGCTGGAAGAGCATGCGCTGCGTAAAACATATGCTGGATAAGTTGGCGGTTCATTCCGCTGTGGCGACCCCAGATTAATAAAGGGCCGAAATGAATGAATGAATATTATGCAAAAGAAAACAAAAGATTAACCACAAGGTGGCATCAAATACCATATAATGTTTTGATCATGCAGCTGACTACATTCAAAGGCCCTTTTAATTTCTAGTCTTTTGTTACAACTGAACACAGTATACACATCCCCTTCTTTTGAACTGTACCATTATTATATCAAATCTATGACATGTGTTGTCTTCTCACTACATCTAAAAATGTGTCCAACAATTAAACAGATCAAAATATTATTTTAATAATAAAAGGAAAAATTGCTTGAGCCCTAATGATGTCAAATGAAATTAAATGAAAGCAATACGGTTTTATTATTTTTTTAAATGACACATGCATGTTTTTAAGATTTCAAAGTTGTGTCCCCATTTTTGGCAACACATTCGTTAGTATGTAAATCAGACCATATCAGGAGCAGTTACTCTAAGGACCCCTTTGCACAGTCCACTTCTGCATAGTAAACTAGCCTACATCAGTGTCAGACAGATTCTGCCAAGTTTTAAGTGTTTTTTAAAGAATATTTGTAATACTGATGGTAGCCTAATATCTTCTGTGTCACAACCCTGGTATGTTACAACCATCTTCCAAATTCTGTGGAAATTATTTGACATTTTTGATGATGTTTTCCTGAAGAAGTTTCTAGTAGCGGGCCTCACGGTGGCGCAGTGGATAGCACATTCGCCTCACAGCAAGAAGGTCGCTGGTTCGAGCCTCGGCTGGGTCAGTTGGTGTTTCTGTGTGGAGTTTGCATGTTCTCCCTGTGTTGGCGTGGGTTTCCTCCGGGTGCTCCGGTTTCCCCCACAAGTCCAAAGACATGCGGTACAGGTGAATTGGGTAAGCTAAATTGTCCGTAGTGTATGAGTGTGAATGGGTGTGTGTGGATGTTTCCCAGAGATGGGTTGCGGCTGGAAGGGCATCCGCTGCGTAAAACATATGCTGGATAAGTTGGCGGTTCATTCCGCTGTGGCGACCCCAGATTAATAAAGGGACTAAGCCGAAATGAAAATGAATGAATGAGCTTCTAGTAGCATCTAGCATCAACGGACAAAAATGCCTAAATATGTCAACACCATCAGATTTTCTTAAATCTGAATCCTGAAAAAAAATGGTTGTGTTTAGCTATTTAATATAGTAATTGACGGAATTAATGTAGGCTATTTGACAGTTAAAAATGACAATTTCAAGTTTTCCTCACCACTTTCAGATGTCTGGACTTACACCTTCGTCAGATGAATATGCTAATAATATTTCATTTTGCACTTAGCCTATCTGCTAACATGAGAATGTGTTTTGAATAAATTCCTGTGTGGTGTCTGATGATAATATGATGATAGGTGCTGGGTAGGCCCACACGGAATCTGCCCAAGACTTTTTGCCCATCATTAAGTCTATTTATTTACTTGTGTAAATGCGTGTAAATTTTAAATTTATTCAGTTTTTATTTTATATTTTAATTTTATATTTATTCAATTTCAGTAATATTGTTGACTAATATGAAAACATTCATTTGATTTATTTACAATACAGTTTGTAAAGTAACATTTTCTGTCTTGTAGTAGATATATTAGATGAGAGGCTAGCTTTGTTTAAAGTGGATCTAATTGGATTTGAATTGTAAACATTAAAAAATACTTAAAAAGGTATTATTGTTTTATTTCATATATTAAGTGTTTAGTTATGATACTCCCAAAATCATTCCGCATAAATCTGCAGATTTTTATTCATATTTTTTTTTTACAAAATTCAGTGCAGAAATAGCCAAAAATGTTTACATATTCTGTCTGGCCCTATTGATGGGAAGTTAAAAAGCATGTCCTTAAAATGAAAATAGTTTGCAGCCTGTTTTGTCCCACTTAAGAATCAGTGAATTGCTGTTCCATTTTGCTTATTTTTTTTTTGTTTTACTCGATTTTATAATTCGTATTTTATTATATATAATTTGTTTGTTTAAAAGCTGTTCTATATTAGGTTGTAAACATTAGAAATGCTTTGGCAAAATACTGTGATGCCTGTCATGTAAATAATACACATTTCCGTTGAAAGTGCCAGAGAGGGCGAGAGCAGAATATCTAAATCTCGCGAGAGTACGTTTACCTCATCGCGAAGTTTTGGTCTTTGGCTGTTCTCAGCTTTACAAAATGACGATATTAAAGTGTCGATTTTGTATGGGAGATGAAAGGGCAGCAGAGGACACAGATCATGTAGAGGTTTGGAGTTATACATATTAGTAGAGGCAGCTGTTTTCACCATTAAAGTGTGAGGGATTTGTTTATGTGAGCTAGCTGGCTAACGTTAGCGCAGCTAACATGGTTTATTTACAATATTTACTTTTACCTTTAAACTAACATTATGTAGTTCGCTAACCTATTAAATATATGTTTGAATTAAATAAAGTTTTGCTTACCAGTATTTATCTTTACCATTGTAATAGCGGAGTTATACCATTGTATAACAACCGTGGTTATTACGTTTGGTTAAAAGCTTGTTGCTTTTTCGTAATGACATTTTAATACACCGATATGTTATGATGGATAATAGAGTTTTAACACACGAAGAATCATTCACCACTGCTGTTTTATATCGAATCTGTTATAGAAAAGTGTAAAGTACACTGCCAGAAATTAATATTAAAAGTTAAGGTAGCTTTATTTTGAAATGAATTGAGTGTTTGTTAACTGACACTTTGCTTGTAGAAAATCTTGCCACCAGGCTACAGTCATCTATTGTGTCGTCATGAAGTGCTGGAGAAGTTAGAGGATATGGAAAACTTTCGAGCGTCGCTTAAATTGCAGATGACTACAGAGGAGGAAGTCCAGAAGTGGCTGGAGGACTTCCAAAAGACCTCGGCTTTAACGTGGAGAAAATCCAGGACGTACCCTGACTCTGGCCGCTACAACAAATACAGAGTAGGACGAAACTGTGTGCAGCAGAGAGTAGGGCTGCACGATTTATCGTTTTAGCATCGATATCACAATGTGTGCATTTTGTTTGTTATATTTCATACATGATTCACTCCTCTACAAAATCATCCCAGTCAAAGTTAATGAATTCTTTCCAAATAGAGCTATTCAAGTCATCTGGTCAAAATTATTATTAGCCCTCTTGTGATTTATTTTCTTTTTTAATTATTTTCCAAATGATGTTATACAGAGCAAGGAATTTTTCACAGTATTTCCTATAATATGTTGTTTTTTTCTGGAGAAAGACTTATTTGTTTCATTTCAGCTATAATAAAAGCAGTTTTCAATTTAGAAAATAGTAATAAGGTCAATAGTATTATCCCCCAGTATTATAAGCAATATTTTTTCCCCGACTGGCTACAGAACAAACCAAATATCTAGTGAAATATTATGTACTGTCATCATGGCAAAGATAAAAGAAATAAGTTATTAGAAATTACTTATTAAAACTATTATGTTTAGAAATGTGTTGAATTTTTTTTTTTTTCTGTTAAACAGAAATTGGGGGAAAATATACAGGTGGGCTAATACTTCAGGAGGGCTAATAATTCCAATAGTATCTGGATGCAGCCTTGGTGATGCAAGCTGAGACTGCATATTGCAGTGATGCAATGTCAGACACAATGCACTCAATGGTGCTAGTGACGCCACTGTGAGGGGTAGGGTTGGGGGTGGGGTTAGGTGAGCGCATTAAAAATCATTGCATGCAACTCAGATTGCATCTGCACCAGGTCTGCATTCAGACCCATCGCAATAATTCTGACTTCAACTGTATATTGCAAAGAAAAAATAAAATAGCAATATCAGATTTTCCCAATATCGTGCAGCCCTAAAACTGAGGAAACATGACATCAAAATTGAGTCTTTTTTCACTTTTTTAATTTGTGTGATTCATCAGTATAGTATTGTTAAGTATTAATGATTACGTAATAAAATCAGTAAAAAATCTGTTTGCCATCATTTATTTAGCCTCTTGCTATAAAAAAGATATGCGTTTATCTTTTGAACACAAATGGCAATATATATAATCAAGAATCTGAGAGATTTACTGTTTCAGAACTGTTATGCTTTAAATGTTCATCCACACTGATTTACACAAGATTTAATGACAAAAAGTCAAGACAACAAATATTTTATGTTGCTTTAACTTATTCTAATAATTAAGTTTTAACTAAATTATTGAAGTTATACAAAGTTTAACTTAAATTTTTTGTCAGTTTGATTGACGTAAGTTGCAAAAAGTTCGTTTGATTTAACTAAAAGAATTTAAGGCAGCAATTTTTTTTGTTTTACAATGCAGAGATAAAAATAAAATAAAATAAATCCATGTGTTCTTGTGAAGATCTGCTTCATACAATAAACAAATTTCATTTAGGCTCTTCTTCACAAACAAACACTGATATGAGTACAACAGAGAGAAATGTCTTAAAGGGATAGTTCACCCAAAAACAAGAAATTCTGAAGAATGGTGGGGGCCATTGACATCTATAGTAGGAAAAAATACTCAAGTCAATGCCAGTTTTTCTTCCCAACATTTTTCAGAATAACTTCCTTTGTGTTCAATAGAAGAAAGAAATGATAACAGGTTATTAACAAATGAAGAATGAGTAAATGATGACAGATTTTTCATTTTGGGGGATGAACTAACCTATTTTCTCCAAAATTAATATATTATGTATAATCCACAGGTGGATCTGAGATGCCATCACAAAACATACAGTGCATCGTCGAAGACCAGCAAAAACACTAACTGCCCTGCTACTATGTTTTTGATTCTCAAGAGATCTATGCATGAAAGAAAGTCCAGGTGAGACAAAGTGTATGCACTACTTTCGTAATGTTTGTAATGTAATTCAACAGCTTTTTCGACCATTGGAAATTTCAGCCAGTCATTCAGTTTGGACGATATTACCAAAATTTATATCACAATATAATTCTTAATTTTGGTCGATACGATATAATTCCGATATCTATGTAATATTTAAAAAGCTTCAGAAAAACTGCGGAGGACTCCCATTATGTCTATACAATTCATTCAAAAATGAATTGGCCAAGTCTATGAAACCTCCTTCCATAAAACAACATGATATTTTAGAAATAAAAACAGCACAAGTTAATGTTCACCTTTTATTTGTATTTAGCCTTCATACAAACAATAAATGTGAACAAATAAATATAAAGATTATGCCCTGAACATCATTCGCAGTCATACGCTATAAGTTATATTGGAAGACTGGAAATGTTCTAAACAAATCAAATAACCATTATCCAAAACAAATTCTGTCAGTTATGAGCCCTCCAGTGAATTTCAAATATTTCCCAAATGATGATTAACAGAGCAAGGAATTTTTCACAGTGTTTCCTATAATATTTTGTCTTCTGGAGAAAGTCTTATTTGTAGGGCTGGGCGATAAATTGATTTTATCTATTAACTCGAGTGTGAAGTTCACATCGATTTGTTTGCATGGAAATCGGTTTTTACTCTAACACGTGACGCTTCCTTCCTACTGGTTTTTGTAGTTTCCCTCGTATTTACCATAGAAACACACAAACAACATGCAGCGAGCAAGGAAGAACTTGGAGAAGTGTTGCACTCTGAAATGAAAATGAACACAGCCGTACAAACACACCTGCCAAAATAACGGCATAATTCAGGGCTCTCAGACACACGCATTTGAACCTGCGTGTCACACCCTGTATATTTGTTATGGTGAGAAGGATAAGACAATAATGGACCAGACTCGTATATGAAAGGAACTGTTGCTGATCTAATGTTGTAATTCATCGTTGCTGTTTCTAGATGAATTGCGTGACTCAGCTGCAAAGAAAAAAAAAAGCCATTTATTATTAGGTATCGTAAATATCAACCATATCAACACTGACAACTTAGAGCACTTATAGCCTATCAGATGCAGTGACCCGACGCAAATAAAAGCAATAAAATGTAACCCACTAGCCTAGCGCGAGTCATTTATATGAAATGAATAAACCTCTGAATACATGTTCATATTGAGATAAACCATACAAAATAATAGGGAAATAAATCACCTTAACAATCACTTTACTTGAGTTTACTTTCACTGTAACTTTATAATATGGTTTAATTGATATTATTATTATAACAGTTTGTATACGGTTATAAATAGCTCTTGTTCAAATTTATCTTTAAAATGACAGGTAGCAAGGTTCTTGGGATTTTTTTTTTCTCTAGCATTTTTTATATCCTAATTATATAATTATGATACTCTTATGCAAATTATATATGTTATATATATACTATTTTTTAGTGGGGGAAAAAAATAGTTGAAGCGCGGCCCTACTTATTTAAAATCATTTTAAGGTCAATATTATTAGACCCCTTAAGCAATATATTTTTTCGGTTGTCTACAGAACAAACCACTGTTATACAATGACTTGCCTATTTACTCTAACTTGCCTAATTAACCCAGTTAGGTCTTTAAATGTCACTTAAAGCTGAATACTAGTATCTTGAGAAATATCTAGTAAAATATTATGTACTGTCATCATGGCAAAGATAAAATAAATTAGTTATTAAAACTATTATGTTTAGAAATGTGTTGAAAAAATCTTACAGGGGGCTAATAATTCAGGAGAGCTAATAATTCTGACTGTATATTGATATTGAACTATTGTCCTTTTATATTCAGTCCATTTTGCAACTCTACATTAAAAAGAAACCAAAAATAAATCTGTCCTTCCACAGATCAGGTGACCCACACATCGAAGAGGGCTATTTTCTTCATGTGAACTTGAGGAATGAACACAACCACAGGCTGCACACCGCTGAGGTCATGCGGTGGAGAGATGTATCCAACGACACCATCGAAAAGCTTCAACAACTCTACAAAAGTGGCCACTCGCCTTCATCTGCACTCAAGACTATCAAATACAATTTGCAGGAGGAGGAGGGCGATAACTACCTCTACGCTGTTACAGATCGATCCATCTGCCCGGATATTCAGTTCTGCTACAGGTCAGTCAATTCAGGGTTTTAAATTAAGGAGTTAGTTCACCCAAAAATTTTAAAAAGTCATGTTATTAATTACTCAACCTCATGCCGTTCCAATCCCCTGAGTGTCACGTTTCAGGAAAGGGAAGGACGAGGACTCAAATGCAGAAACTCAAATGGGTTTATTATTAATAAAAATAAAACAAAAAGGGAACAAAAACTACCCTGAGTGGAAAAAAACATAACTAAAACAAACTTGACTGGGCTGGCAGGGAAGAGTAGGGCTGGACAGGACTGGACATGACAAGACACTGGAAAGAAAGTCGACGAACTGGCACAGGACAGCAGACAAAAGGGAGCTATAAGCAGAAAGAATTAACAAACAAACAGGTGAATTGAATACATTAATAATGGATTAACAAGGAGGGTGGGACTAGACAATAGAAAGGAGAGCACATGACACAAGGAAACACAAGCCATGTGCTCACGAGAAAACGGGACTAGAACACGCAGCCAATGAAAGAACTCATTAACTGCGTGTTCACATAAAACACAACACTAAAGCATGCGGCGCATGTAAACATGAGAATGAAACAGCACGCTGCAGAAAGAACAAACACCAGGACAAGAACACGCATCCCGAGCACGCCCAAACCTCGCTCACGCGCATGAAGCGGGAGCACACACGGCCCGAGCGCTGCCAGGATGGCGCTCATACAATGATAAAGACAGACAATCACGGGAAATATGAGCGGCTCAAGAAAACGAGAGCCGAGCACAACATACAAGACATAACAGGACTAGTGTCTAGACTCTGACACCAAAACAAGAATTAACCAGACCGAAGTGGCAGAATCCTGACACTGAGACGTTCGTTCATCTTCGGATTTAGGGTTATACCGATACTAGTATCGGCCGATATTGCAAAAATTCTGGCATTTTTGAAACCCTAAACTGATAACATCTTTTTAAATGAGACATATGCCTGCTAGCTTACAAGCAGACAGATATATTGTTACGTTATATTTATTTTTGTTCTAGTTTTTGTTATTACTTAAGTATATTATTTTACTACATAGTGATTGCACTTTAAAATACTGAGATGTGTGAAACCATAAAGGTCTATTTAGACCGAGAATACTGGAGTTTTTGCACTTTAAAAAATTTACAAGCTGAAGTGCAACGTCATAAGACGTTAATATTAGGTTAGATTTAGGTAGTGATTTCAGGTGACCAAATAACAACGTCAAATGACATTGACATTTGGTTGTTTTTAGGTTAAGTTAGAAAATGACCAAAATGTCCGACATTGGGCACTGACGTCAGTCTGACTGTGTCAACCCGATTTTCATTTCCATCCACTGGATTTTCTTTCACTTTACAGTGTTCGATTTGTGGCTGAACTAGTTTCAGTAAAGTACAGTAAATAATATTACTGCTGAATGTCTGATAATAAAAATGTCAGATAATAAAAACACACTGTTAATTTATTCTGATGATTTATACAGGGCTAGTAGTATACACAACTGTTTCTACAGATACACACTCAGGTATCGGTTCAGTACTTGGTATCGGACAATTCCCTGAGCTCAGGTTTCGGAATCGGTATCGGAAAAGCAAAAAGTGTATCGGAACGTCACTATTCAGAACACAAATTAAGATATTTTAGATGTAATTTAAAAGCAACAGTCCCAAAGGAGCCAAAAATATTCCATCTGACTTCATTGGTTCAACTGTAATCATATGAAGCTTAAAAAACACATTTGTTAAAAAACTTAAACAAAACAGTAAAACAACTTTGTTTGCTTATATCTTCCGTATCAAGGTGTGTATTTACTATGGGCAATATGATGCTTGTGCATTATGCTGCTGACTCTAATGACAATGCATCATACTTCCTGTAGTAAATGTGTATCCTAACCTGAGTCAAGAGAGAAGATGTGGAAGATCAAATTCGTATTTTCATTTTTTGTTGCCACACAAAAGTGTTATTTGGAGATTTGTGATTTGTGCAGTGGGTAGCGCTGTCGCCTCACAGCAAGAAGGTCGCTGGTTCGAGCCTTAGCTGGGTCAGTTGGCTAGACCGATGTTTGCATGTTCTCCCTGTGTTCGCGTGGGTTTCCTCCGGGTGCTCCGGTTTCCCCCACAAGTCCAAAGGCATGCGCTATAGGTGAATTGGGTAAGCTAAATTGTCCGTAGTGTATGTGTGTGAATGAGTGTGTATGCATGTTTCCCAGTGATGGGTTGCAGCTGGAAGGGCATCTGCTGTGTAAAAACATATGCTGGATAAGTTGGCGGTTCATTCCCTGATTAATAAAGGGACTAAGCTGAAAAAAAATGAATGAATGAATGTTATGTAATGGTAATTTAGAGAATCTGTTTAAATCAATGGCAAGAAAATATTTTAAAAAGCCAAAATCAGTGTAATATATACCAAATTGGCTCTGAAAATGTGGCACAACACATACATTTAAATTAAAATAAAAAAGTCCAAAATTTTGTGATGCTTCTTTAGATTTTACCAAATTTTAAGATTTAAGGTTTGTAAGATACTCACTGACCTTGAAAAAGTCATGAGGGCTCGTGTGATGTTTTTTCTTTATTTTGTGTTTTTTTTCCTGTTGTTCTTTATAAT
>CAIGQW010004624.1:5220759-5271969 GCA_903798125.1 Danio choprae | reverse complement strand
ATTTACTGTCCCTTATGTGGTTTTAAACCCTTATTAACTTTCTTTCTTCTGTTATAACATAAAAGAAGATATTTTGAAGAATGCTGGTTGCCGGCACCCATTGACTTTCATAGTAGGGATAAAAAAATAATATGGACGCTACCAGAATTTTTGTTTAAAGACAAACTAGTGAACTAGTGAAGGGTGAGAGAAATGATGACAGAATATTCATTTTGGGTGAACTATACCTTTAAATTAACAAAATATTTTGGTTTATTAAATCAAAATAACAAATCAATTATATAATGGTGGTCAAAATGAGTTGTGTTTATTAAACCAAGGCTCTATCCAAAAATCGCCCCTTAATATTCTTAAAGTGTGCACTATTTGAGGGAGCCGCCATTTGTAGTGGTGTCTGAAACCATAGTGGACGTTCTGAAGTGCACTCAAACACTCCCACAGTGCACTGCAATAACGAGTGTACAAACCGATGTACACTCAACGGCTAGAGAAAGCCCATAATGCACTGTGAAAGTTCATGCATCTGTCCTGAAGATGGCATCCAAAGCGGTCCTATCGGTGTAAGTTTCCCCCAAAAATGTATTATTAAATTAAAAGTATTGTTAAATGAATGTGTGTATACCTGACATAATGAAGCCGCAACTCTTTTGTTTTGAAGAAAAACCTGTCAGGAAATACTCCTGCATGTAAGCACTGTGTATGACACGAAGTAATCACAAACACTGTCAACGTTTTTCTTTTATTTTTATCAACCAGAAAAGCACAAACAAAACTATTGCTGTTTAAAACAAAACTACTCGTTCACTTAACTGTGTAGTGTATGAGTTTAGTGTCATCCCAAATGGAACAATAACGTTTTTTCAACATCCCAAACTACTTTTCTATGGTTGAATGTGCATCATCAGGGTGCACTGAAAGGATATTTCAGTGTGACTGCACTACTTACACCAGGGGTGTCCAAACTCAGTCCTGGAGTGCCGGTGTCCTGCATATTTTAGTTCCAACCCCAATTAAACACACCTGAACCAGCTAATCAAGCTCTTTCTATGTCAGGGGTGTCCACACTCGGTTCTGGAGGGCCAGTGTCCTGCATATTTTAGTACCAACCCCAATTAAACACATATAAACCAGCTAATCAAGCTCTTTCTACATATACTATAAACTTCCAGGGAGGTGTGTTGAAGGAAGTTGGAGCTAAACTATGCACATTATAACAATATCAATTCGTGAACAAATACACAGCATTGCCGACATAAAAAGCGCACTGCACTTCTTTTTTTCTTGTCATCAAAAAAAGGGACGTTTTCTTGCAGTGCGCCTCACATTCTCCGAATGGAAAATCACGTTCGGTGTAATCGGCCCCCTATGGTGCAGTCAATCGCTTTTTATTCACTCCTTTAAAAGTTTAAATCTCTGGGTGTGGTGGGGGCACTTTTAGCTTAGCTTAGCATAAACCATTGAATCAGATTAGACCATTAGCATCTTGCTCAAAAAAGTTAAAAAAGAGTTTTAATCTTATTTAAAATCTTATTTATTGACTCTTCTATAATTACATCATTTACTAAGACCGACAAAAAATAAAAAGTTGCTATTGGCTAGGAACTGTACTCTCATTCTGGTGTAATAATCAAGAAAACAAATATACTTAAGACAAGTATAAATAGTAATAGTAAAACGTTTAATTTATAAGTGAACCATATTAGTGGAGGGCCTCACGGTGGCGCAGTGAATAGTCGTTCACCTCACAGCAAGAAATAAAAAGTGGATAGCACGTTCGCCTCACAGCAAGAAGGTCGCTGGTTCGAGCCTCGGCTGGGTCAGTTGGCATTTCTGTGTGGAGTTTGCATGTTCTCCCTGTGTTGGCGTGGGTTTCCTCCGGGTGCTCCGGTTTCCCCCACAAGTCCAAAGACATGCGCTATTGGTGAATTGGGTAAAAAGCTAAATTGTCCATAGTGTATGAGTGTGAATGGGTGTGTATGGATGTTTCCCAGAGATGGGTTGCAGCTGGAAGGGCATCCGCTGCGTAAAACATATGCTGGATAAGTTGGCGGTTCATTCTGCTGTGGTGACCCCTAATTAATAAAGGGACTAAGCCGAAATGAAAATGAATGAATGAATGGACTAATGTAGGGAATGAGGGTGGCACGGTGGCTCAGTGGTTAGCACTGTGGCCTCACAGCAAGAAGATTTGGCTGGTTTGAGTCCTGGCTGGGCCAGTTGGCATTTCTGTGTGGAGTTTGCATGTTCTCCCCGTGTTGGCGTGGGTTTCCTCCAGGTACTCTGCTTTCCCTCACAATCCAAAGACATGTGCTATAGGTGAATTGGTTAATCTAAATTGGCCATAGGGAATGAGTGTGTGTGTGAATGTGAAAGTGTATAGTGTTTCCCACTGGGTTGCGGCAAAACATAAAACATATGCTGGAATAGTTGGCGGTTCATTCCGCTGTGGTGACCCCTGCTAAATAAAGGACTAAACCATAGGAAAATGTATGAATAAATGAATGAAGAGAATAGCGAATGAAGGTAGAGGAGCCGATTTCGGATACAGCCCAAGATTTAACATGAAATCAGACTTTTTGTAATTTGAATTTGCCTTTCTGTTTAGAAGGGGAACATTTCACTCAAGAGCCAGTCCACGAACCAGGCCCAAGTATGCCTTTTTAGTATTTCCACACAAACAAAACTAATCATGTTAACTTGAGTCAGCTTAAGTCATCATCATTGTATGTATTTGTCTAAGGTACAGCTGTTGCAGAGACTGTCGGGACCCTGGATGGACAGCTCGAGGACATTTTTGGGATCCTAAAAAAGAAGCTAAACGAGGACTCAAGTTTTACGCCATCTATAAGAGCTTTTATATCGAATTTCTATCAGTTGAAAAATGACAGCGCCTTGCAGTCGTCGCTCTTTTGCTTCGGTAAAGTTGCCGAGATAATCAGCCAGATCAGCGTACAACCGGCCGCAGGTCCACGAAAAAAGGGGGCTGGACGTAGAGCTGTTGGCAGACCACCAAAGAACTCCAGAAGAGAGCATCCGTACTGCAACAGCAGAACCGAGGATGCTCCGGCAACACTCACGTTCTGCTTGCAAGAAACGAACACCCTTGAGAAGATAGATGAACCACAGACAGCAGCTTCTGGTGGGTGTACAGATCCAATCACTGTCGCTCTACAGTAAATAGTAAAGGAACACTATAGACAAACAGTTGAGTTGTACTAGTTTTGAGTCCATCTAATCACCGGGTCTGGTGAGAGCCCTTTTAGCTTAGCGCAAGTCATTGTATCGGATTAAACCATTAGTAAAAAAAAAAAAAAAGAAAAATATTTTGATATTTTTTTTTCTATTTAAAGTTTGACTCTTCTGCAGTTACATTGTGTACTAAGACCAACGGAAAATGAAAAGTTGCTATTGTCGATATGTCTAGGAACTATACTCTCATTCTGGCATAACAATCAAGGAACTTTGTTGCTGTACCACGGCTGTAGCAGGCACAATGATATTATGCAGCAATGTTACCTACTTAGGGACTATACGCTCCTTGATTATTACGCGTGAATGGGAATATAGTTCCAAGCAGTGTGCGAATTATACATTGACGATGGGGGGAGGGGGGGGCAACTTTTTCAGTAGTAGTTTGGCAAAACATGCTTTAGTGAATCAAATTTATGAATGTATTTCAATTACATCTAATTCATTAATAAAATGTATATATTTATATTCTACATTTTTAATTATTAATATTAAGGAAAGCTAATATTGAAGAAAGCTATTTCTTACTATTAAAGTGCTGACCCCCCCATACATCTTGTTTTGATGTCCTTCAGGGGGGATCAAGCATTAATTAGGGGGGTCAATCCCCCCAAACCACCCCTGTAATTCACACCTTGGTTCCAAGCCATATCGGCCGAGAAAATAGCATTTTTAATTTTCTGCCAGTCTTAGTACACGATGTAACTACAGAAGAGTCGAGCTTTATATAAGAAAATTAGCAAAACTCTTTCTTTTCTTTAACAAGATGCTAATGGTCTAATCCGATTCAATGATTTATGCTAAGCTAAGCTAAAAGTGCTCCCGCCAGACCCAGAGATCGCTAGAATGGATTCAAATATGGTAAAACCGTATAGGGAATGTGTAAAATGAACCTATTTCCAGTGTTCCTTTAAGAAATCGCAGCATTCAAATCAAAAGGTGCCCCATTAGCTTTATATTTCTGGTCTTATCGCACACAACTCAACAGCGCATGTTGTTGTACACACGAAAATGATTGTGCTTATCCAAACGCAACCACTTGCTGTCTTCATTCAGGTATGCAGTCAGTTCGCAGTCCATAAAATCAAGGTTTTTGTCTTAATTAGGGTTTTACTGTGCAGTGTCTCATTATGGAAGTTAATTGCGCTGTTTTATGGTGATTTAACATATTTTTTTAAACACAATGTTACTGTTAACATTTTACTAAAGTGGTTTCTGATGTTCAGACCGATGCGATGCGAATGAGCATTACTATTTGAATTTTTTATTTCTCACCCATGCTTTATTTAGATCCAATAATCTGTGGGGTTTGGTTAAAATAATTACTTTTAGGCAAATCATGGCTAAAATGGTCCAGTCACATGACGGTTCCTGTTTATGCATGTTGAAAAAAAAGACGATTGCGCAATTATTATTTGCAACGTGCAAACAGCTTGTGCCATTTTCTTCAGAAGGCACTACAATGTAATTATTTATAGATTTAAAACTGGCCTTTGTAAAAATACCCTCAATAAACCATGGATGATCATGTATATGTGATTAAAATCCTTTTGTTCAACCATTCTACTGCCTTACACCTGTTCTGAAAAGAATATTTAGGTAAGTAGGGAACTTTGAACATTTTATGCATTAAGTCAGGGTGAGAATTACAGGGGTTTTGGGGGGGACTTCCTTAATGCTAGGAAACATCATTCAACAGTCTGAAACTGGCAGTTCTAGAGCACCGATAGACATCTTAAGTATCGCTTCTTGTAAAATAGGTGTTTATATCTGCATGTAGCCTAAAAAATATATATATTAGACACATAAGTTGTATAGTTTGACCTACAGCAACCTCTAAAATAGTCACTAAATATCCCTCAAAACACTGAAAACGTATACATTTTATTAATTAATTTAATTTAAATACATTCATAAATAGATTCACCGAAGCATGTATTACCAGCATTAAATGGATAGTTCAACTAAAAATAAAAATAAAATGTTGGAAAGCAGCAAACGTCTGTCAACGATTACAGGTTTCCAACATTCTTCAAAATATCTTCTTTTGTGTTCAACAGAAAAAAAAAACCTGGGGTCTGTTCCTTTTCGCTCGTTTAAACGATCAATGATTTATTTTTTTTGCCACATGGCACATTTTAATCTTGATAACTGATCTCGGGCTAAGTTTGTTCGAACAAGTTTGCTTATCAGATAAAAATATCTGGATGAATTCATTTGAGATTACGGTTTATCTGATGTGAAGGTCAGCGATTGCCTGGCGGCAGGACAACAGTAACGACATCTGATTAATATTCAATTGGTAGTAAAATAAACAATTTGTTAGATGATAAACACATTAACTTTCCACATCTATTGTAGGACATTTGTACAGGCTTTATACTTAAGACGAGATATTTAGCGGTTGATTTAGTATTTTTTAGAGGTAATTTTTGACAAAGTATCTTGATCCCGTGGTGTAAGGCATTACTGGCTATTTAAACGCGATGACAACAAACCCTGGATGATGAATTAAATGTTCATGGAAGGCGTCAGTAATTAAATCCAGCTATTTGAGAAATCCACGTAAGCATAGGCTTCCAAACAAGTGGAGGGTGAGTAAACCTGTGTATTGAAGTGAAAGAAATTCTTCTGACTAGCCAACATTCGCTTAACCAACGCTTTATTTAAATGGCTGAGACCAATAGAAATGAAGAAGAGATGCTTTAAACCACTTTTATATCGCCAGTTTGTGCATTTTAAAAATAAGTTAAAATGTATTGTTCTGTTGTTAAATAAGTACGTTAACTTAGTAGGTTTTTAAAAAAATATATTTGTTAAAATATTTAGTATTTCTATACCTCAGTAGAGTCAAGAGCGCTACACGTTCAACATGCTAGTCAGAAAATTAAAGGGAAGACGCACCCACTTACTTCAGTATGCACATTTGGACATGACCGTGTAATTCTTTATTAACCGTGTTGAATAACTCCCAAACCACTAAATATAGTAGTATAGATGTTGTGTTCAGGCGTTCATGAAATAAGAAAATAAACATAAATAGCTTAAAATGAAGAGGACGGAGCAGTTTTTCCGTGAGCGGGAATGGAAAACCCGGAGTGGATCCTTGGAGCGATAAAGCAGAACCATTAGTAGAGAGAGGACTGTGCTTTCGATCCACTCCAGGCTTTGATCACAACCCCCTCAGCAGGCTGAATACACAACTCGCCTTTCCTTGTTTTAAGACCTAATAAAGCTAAACTTAAGACATTTATGACCTTTTTCCAGTTTATGGCAGCGACAAAGAACTTAAATCCATGTAAATGACGACTGAATTTACTTTTTAAAATGCTTTATTATCCAAGGAAAATTCATTCATTCATTTTCTTTTCGGCTTAGTCCCTTATTAATCTGGGGCCGCCACAGCAGAATGAACCGCCAACTTATCCAGCTTATGTTTTACGCAGCGGATGCCCTTACAGCTGCAACCCATCACTGGGAAACATCCATACACACTCATTTACTCATACACTACAGACAATTTAGCTTACCCAATTCACCTATACTGCGTGTCTTTGGACTTGTGAGGGAAACCGGAGCACCCGGAGGAACCCCAAGGAAAATTCATTTATTTAAATAGGAATGTATTTTCCCTATTGTAAACGGCCCAAAAAATCATTTCCATTCATTTGAATTTCAAGTGTAAAAATATTTTAATTAAATATTTTACTTCATAGATGAAAAACCCCAGCAGAGTGAATAGGTTACACATAGGTAAGCTCAGCATTGGCAGTCACAACTGTGAGAATTGTAATACAAACATACTGAATTCCCTGGTTAATTTGATTTTATTGAAACCTTTGTGATGCATAATTGTAGTCAAAGTACAGTCTCTGTCCTGAAGTCTGATCATATCTTTCCTGGGTCCTCCTTAAGTGTAACCGTCCTGTTGAACACCAGCTGGAGAACAAGTGACAGTACACAAGTTAAACTCAACTGCATGTTCATTTCATTTGTTCATATGTTCATTTGTTTAAAGGCAGGGACACACCGAGCCAACAGTTGGCCAATGGCCTTCATTCTGCATCGAATCGTAACGCTAGTGTGACATAGCAAGTAAACAATTCAAGTAGGGCTTCAACTAACGATTATTTTGAAGATGATTAATTGGCTGATTAATCAGATTTTAAAAAAGTATAACACTTTTTATTTGTCGTTTTGTTTATTTTAACTATATAAAACTGTAAATCAGGGTATTATTTATTTATAAAAGTATACTTAAAAAAATACAAAAGCCACGTATCGTCTTTATTGTTCTTTGTTTTTCATTTTAGGTTTAAAATGTCAAAAGTAAAGTTTGTTTCTGAACAGTTAAACTTCTCTAAATATCCAAAATAGAAGCAAAGCAAGTGTTGTACTCCTGTTATATTCACATGATAAAATTAGGAGATAAACACGATGACAATAAGATATTAAGCAGCAGAATTTGTTGAAATGATAAGATATTTCTTTTTGAAACGGAGGCAGAAGAGCAGGCAAACTATCACTGCACAAATGTAACGTTATTAGCATTCGCTGAAAACCACAACATTGTCTAATTGTAATATTCTACTGCTGCTGTTCGCGGATTTTAAATATGTGGAGTCTCACTGCATTCGCACCATTTAATTTAAGCTTATCTAAAGCTAAAGTACTTGACCACGAATTTCATTATCGATTTTAACGATTAGTTGTTGCAGCTTTAAATTCAAGTCAAGGAGGAGCACAATTTCACTACATTTCTCAAATATTGGCAAATTACATGGAGATTATCAGACACATTTGCAGGAGCGAATCCCTCTGTGGTGATTGACAGTTGCGGTGATAATGGTACTAAATGCTTCTTTGTTTAAAATTTGCATGCGTGTGTCAGAAGTTTTGGTTTCCCATTGTGAATGAGAAAACAGATACTGCCCCACATCTTTCCATGCAGGCAAAGGACGCGCTCTCTCGTTTCATTTGGCTGCCGTTCGTTTGGTGTGTTCACAGGGAGCTTTTTGGTCCAGACAATACAACAGACGCAAGTCAACAACACCGTTGGGTTTCATCTCAGCTAGTTGTTTGGCGTCGGCTTGGTGTGTACTAGCCTTAACATAACGTTTCCGAAAATACCTTTTCAGGTGTGCTGTCAGCATCCACTGAAAAATAGCCCACTCTCTCAAACTGAAACTTGTCAAACACTTTGGCTTTGCCCACAGAGCGGTCCACTAAGGCACTTTCAATAACTGTTAAGGAATTCTGAAAATGACAAAAAGAAAAATCGTGATCATTACAACTTACATTAAATCGTTCAAAATATTATAACCAATATGACAAATGATATTAACACTTTTTTTTCCCCAGTGTCCATACTACACTCTACATATACTCTCTACTACAGTAATAACGGGTAACTATGCACAATTACAAGCAACAAATGAGAAATTAAAGGGATAGTTCACAAAAAATGTAGTTTCTTTGTTCTGTTTTGAGTTTCTTTGTTCTGTTAAACACAGATCTTTAAAGAAAGCTGAAAACCCGTGACCATGGACGTCCATAGTAGAACAACAAATACTATGGAGTATCTTCTTTTGTGTTCAACAGAAGATCGAAACTCAAAGGTTTGAAACAAGGGAGAGTAAATGAAGACAATTAAAAAAAAAATTATTTGAGTGAACTATCCCTTTAAGTAGGTTTTTAAATGTCTCTACGCTTGTTTAATTACACTGTAACACAAATAAATGTGACCATAGACCACAAAAGCGTCATAAGTGTCTTTGAAAAATTGAGATTATACATGGCCTGACAGCTGAATAAATACAGATACAATTGGCTGAGATACAATTATTGGAATATCTGGATTTTTTAGGTTTCAAAAAAATCTAAATATTGGAATAATACATTTAAAGTTGTGCAAATCAAGTTTAGCAATGCATATTTCTTACCAAACATCACCTGTTTTTTTTTTTTTTTATACATTTTTGGTAGGCAATGTATAAAATGTCTTAAATTAACATGATCTGTACTTAAAGGGGTGGTCCACTACGATATCATATTTTACATTTTTGTTCATGTGTAATGTAGCTGTGTGAACATAAACAACATCTCTGAATGTAAGATGCTCGAAGTTCAATGCAAAGGGAGACTTTGGCTTTTACAGAGTTAGCTTAGCAAAGCCTACAGCGAACGAAGTTTGGGGACTACAAAAAAAATACATCCGGGATAATGCGATCACAAACCCTCCCTTCAGGTTACGTGCATACACCCCGCGCAACAAATGGGCGTGGCCAGAGGCGCTGTAATGTTATAGCAGAGAAAGCTAAAATGCCGTCCAATCGCTGCTATTTCCAAAGAGCGTGTTCTGTTTCTGTATTGGGGCTTTCAAAGGACATGACACAAAGAGAGAAGGGCTTACAATTTAATTTTAATTATGTTCCAGAAAATTATAAAAAATATATAGCCCTAGCATTTGACAAAATACAGCTTTCAGAATCTCTCCCAGTTCAGTGCTGGATTCGGCTAAAAACTCCTCAAAGAAGGAGCAGCTCCAACCGTTATAGACGAAGCTGTGGATTGTGAGCCACAACCTGTAAGCATTTTTATTTGTTAAAGTTGATCTATTACATGCATAGTTTCTAGCGTTAACGGTATGTTTTAGCAAGAAGGTAAACAAGGATGTAAACAACAGGAAATGCTGTTTGGCACCATCAAAAATTGCTACAAATTCATAATTATCCATCAAACACTTGTAAACAGCAGCGCTGCAGTGTCTCTCTATGAGGCCGCTTTCCGTGTGTTCTACATCTCAAATAACAAGCTCGCAAAACTCGTTTCATATTACTTACACGTGCTTATAACCTGAATATATGTAAGACACTTGTAAGATTTTATTATAGAGAGCAGGCGTGAGATTCAGGTGTGTCCTCTTCATTTTCTGTCTAATTCAGGCTCACTGACACGGCTACACTGACTGGCAGTATTTACACAGCAGAGGCACAGCGTGTGGCCACGTGCTAGTAGAAGTGTGACTGGACATGACGCTTCCTGGTGACGTGGAGCCAATCCGTGAATCACAGTACATTATGTTAGCTGACCAATCAGAGCCTCTTGAGGGCGAGCTTTCTGAGGAACTAGGAAATACGATAGTCGTTTTCATGTTAGCTGAGTAGCTGTATATAATTAAAGTAGGATATATGAAAAAAAAAAAAATGTGATTTTCTACAAATGAAGCATGAGCACACATTGCTTTGCATCTTATAAACACAACCAAGCCTTAAAAATACACTCTGGACCACCCCTTTAATATTTGAATGATTTTTGGTGTAAAAGAAAATTTGATTTTAAATCTTTGCTTTTCTTGTTTATTCCCCCACTCATCAAACATTCATTCATTTTGAATAAAAATGTTAGAATTTGTAAAACTTAAAACACATAATAAGTATCTAATAACAAAGTGGTTATAGTGGTTCATTATTCATTTAATTAATATTCTCATTTACACCAAATATGATATTACTGCATACTGCTTTATAATGCAGACTTTGAGGATTAGTTCACCCAGAAAATAAGTGTTCTTGGATCTTTGTATGATTACAGTTGAGCCACTGAAGTCACATGAAATGTTTTTGGTTCCTTTTTTTTTCTGAACTTTGAAAGTTTAGGAACATTACGGCCTATAGAGGATGAGAGCTCTCGGATTTCATCTAAAATATCTTAATTGTGGTCTGAATATGAACAACCTCGTGTCTTTCCAAAGCCCTGAAACATTTGAGTAATTAATAATATATATATTTATTTATTATTTTTTTAAATAAAATGATTTATTATGTATATCTGTCACTATTTTTAACCAAGTATGAATAGCATCTAAATATACTTGCTAGTGTTGTCACAATACTGAATTTTGGTACCAAAACATCCATTTCCTGCTAACATTTGAGCGGTGTTGAGCATGTTCTTAAACACTGCTGATTGTGTTCATGTGCTCAACAGAAAAGGTGTTTAAGTACGCTCTCAAATGTTAGCGGAAAATGGACGTTTTTAAAACTTCAGTACCGATTTGTACCAAAATTTAGTATTAATGTTTTTAGTTCGGTTTTAAAGTGTAAATGTAATAAATTGCTTCAACACGTTAATAGCATATTACTAAGAAAATGCTATTTTACTAAGCATAATTAGCCTTTAATAGCTATTAGCCTTATGCCTTACAGGGTTAATGTCACTCAGGAATCCAGCAGGAACTTCCGCCGTGTCCTCTGGGTTTTTATGAAGAAACCTACAGACAAAACCACAAAGAAGTGAAGATAAAACAGACTTCAAATATGGCTAAACATAAAGAGCTTAGGGCTTGTCAGTAGGCTAGGAGACTTACAGTCTTTCATAAAGGCGCACTTCACACAGCAGTGGCTCGCTCACCCAGTGGATAAACGCTTTGGGTTTCTCTGCAGAGTCTGAGCTGACGCAAGTCACCTCGATCTCACATACTTTACCACTGTCATCCTGAAGAGAGAAAAATGTATTCCTATAACAAAATATCATCAAAACCTTGCTAAAAAGTCTTGTACATAATCTTATTCATACCATCTATCATTCATATGCATGACGACTAATTTAGCATATTTTTAGCATATGCTTTGATGTGATTGGTGTGACTGTAAACCATCAGGTCAATCTGAACATTTATTTTTGCTGTAAAATCTTTATTTGAATCATTCATTCATTCATTTTCTTTTCGGCTTAGTCCCTTTATTAATCTGGGGTCGCCACAGCAGAACGAACCGCCAACTTATCCAGCATATGTTTTACGCAGCGGATGACCTTCCAGCTGCAATCCATCACTGGGAAACATCCATACATACTCATTTACACTCATACACTACGGACAATTTAGCTTACCCAATTCACCTGTACTGCATGTCTTTGGAATTGTGAGAAAAACCGGAGCACCCGGAGGAAACCCACACAAACACAGGGAGAACATGCAAACT
This sequence comes from Danio choprae, assembly GCA_903798125.1. Taxonomy (NCBI): domain Eukaryota; kingdom Metazoa; phylum Chordata; class Actinopteri; order Cypriniformes; family Danionidae; genus Danio; species Danio choprae. The sequence goes on along the minus strand of CAIGQW010004624.1, from coordinate 5,259,736 downwards.
CCACACAGAAATGCCAACTGACCCAGCCAGGGCTCGAACCAGCGACCTTCTTGCTGTGAGGCGATTGTGCTACACACTGCAGCCTTATTTGAATCATTTATATATTATTGTGTTGTATTATGCGTTTTGTCCCCTCCATAAACATAAAAACAGGTTTTAAACTTGAAAAATTATTCTTTTAAATAAACATATTCATGATAAATAAACTTTGAAAACTGATATTTATATGCAAGTATCTGACTAATGTACAAGCTACCAGAATATTTCAAGGTAATTTTTGGCCACCTAAACAAGTTAAACCGCACATTTTTTTCCCCATTTCTTGAGAAACTGGGAGGGCAGGAGCTAAACTGTAATACTCTTAATATTATTTATATTTTGTATGGTACATTGACATTCATTTACTGTATAAATTCTCATCTAAACTGCTGCAATCATATATTGGCAACAACATTGACTAGCCAATATTACAGAGTCTCACTTACATGCATTGATAACAGGACATGAATATTTATTTTGTCTTCACACTGTAGTAATACATAATAAATGACTACAGTGTTAAGACAAAATCATTTTATATATTTTAATATGATGTTTAATATGTTTTTTTATGCTATGTACTATAAGGTGTCCTTGAGTGTCTTGACAGGCACCTCTAAAGAAAGGGATTATTATTAGAAGTAATTATTATTAGTTTATTATTATTATTATTAATATTATTATTATTATTATTATTATATTATTAGTTAATACTAATATTATTATTATTATGATTATTAGTTATTACTAATGCTGCGTTCACACCAGATGTGGATGAAGCATCAAGTGTGAGTGATTTACATGTTAAGTCAATGAAAAGAAGCGAACAGACATCCTGTGACGCGATTCGCATGAATGAGGTGGTGCGAATGACGCGATTCGCATGAATGAAGCTGCGCGAGTTGAGCGTTTTGCACGTTTGATTGCTCGAGTTGGAAAATCTGAACTTCAGCGGACATTCACGCTGCGTTAACCAATCATGAGCTTGTTCTTGTAGGGGCCTGATTATGACATAGTGCCTGTGGTTGGTGTCCCGAGGGGAAATCCTCTTGCCGACACTGGACAACAGTTCATCAAACTGAGCTGGGCTCAGTCTGAAGCACCGCTGAAAGCCTCCATCATCCAGGTACAGTTTCTGAAGGAGTTGATGAACTCAGAGCCTGGTGCACCTCAGAAATTATCCAATGGATGCAGACACGGCGCTGAACGAATATACGCTGCTTTTTGGCCTTCATAAAGCACAGCTACTATCTAAATAAAATCCATCAGCCACCTGTTAGCCATTTAGCAACAAAGCTAGAGTCACTGGGCAGACAGAAGCCCTGCCCATGACACAAATCTGCCTCTATTGTGAAGTGAATTTGATGCGCGAATGAAGCGAGCGAACTCAAAATGTTCGCACGATATATTCGCGCGTGCTGCATCTGGTGTGAACACAGCATTAGGCTTTGAGTAGTATTTGAAATAATCAAGTCATTGATGTAGATTATGCAAACTAAATGAGCAGTGTTTCACCTTGATGACACGTTGTACAGAGATGACATATCCTGCATATCTCAAGCCCACCGACTGATCTGGAGTCAATCGCTTATAACCCTTCTCCATCACCTGCAGCAAACACAAAACAAAACAGCAGAATTAAAATAATTGTTTTTATATGAGATCACGGATTTAAAACAGATCCACATATAAAAATAAAACAATTAAAAAGGACCTCTCTGAAGTCGCTCTGCTCAATAAAGATGGTCTTTGAGAAGAGAACCACATGGCTGCCCATTGATTCATTGGCTGGGAAGTCTGGGACTCGAAGCTCCTTCTGAATAGGGGAAAAACAGAGGTTATCTAATGTTGCTAAAGAAATATTTTACCCAAACATTTATATTGTGCCATCATTTCTCATCCTCCACTTGTTCCAGACATGTTTGGGTTTATTTCTTCTGTTGAACACAAAGAAAGACATACTGAAGAATGTTGCCATTGACTTTCATAGTATTTTTTGTTCTTACTGTGGGTGTTTTTTTCCAACATTCTTCAGAATATCTTGTTTTGAGTTTAACAGGAAAAAGAAACTAGAGTCAACACCACATTTTTGGGTGAACTACGCCTTTAAGAGAACATGCTTACAGTACACATCCATCTACAAGTAAATCATTTATGGCAGACTTCATGAAGACCCTAAAGAATCATATTCCTTGTGAAAAAATGGGTATCTGATGTCAAAATTAAGGGGAATGTCACATTTTGTTCACCCAAAAATTATGTACTCACAACCTGCCCACTGGCACTTTAGCCAATATATTTTATATTTCAGCACCCCGGGTTGCCTTAATGCAAAACCGCGCATTTCATTTACTCATTCAGAAAGGCTTTCAAAGTATGTGCCCACAACTGAAAACTGTGAACCATAGCAGACTCCGAAATGAGACACAGGTTCAGAGTTCCACATTAGGTGTTTATTAATTAGCAAATAACATAAATGTATCGAATTTAAACATTAAGCGAGCAGACTACATTGTAACCCCATGTCCTAACAATACGCTACATGACTAGATTTGCAGTGATAAGCAATTTGGCTGTTTGCACCAGATGAAACACAACAGAAATTTAAATACAGCCATTTAGACACATAGAATAATGCACTCACTGCACTCTAGCAAAATTGTAAAGTTTACAATCTAATTAATAGATATCATTATTAAATGTACATGCTGAATGACTGATATGTGTTGGCTTTCACTGATTCACACTTCTGAAGTTTTTTTTATTAACGGTTTATTTTATTTATATTATTTAAGATCTGAGGTGAACTATCTGCTGCTGCTTTCAGTAGTATGGCAATAAATGTAATGTAAAATGGCATTCAAACTCACATTGTTAGCATTTAACACTGAATAAAGCACATGAGGTGATCATAGTTTATACTGTTGTTCACCTGTGAGAAATAGAAGCTGTTTCTAAAATAGAAATTTCAGGTTTTGGTTAGGACAAAAACTCCTTTTAGAATGGAAAGTAATTCTTCTACCGCGTGTCTTCGCTTTTAGTTGGAAAACGAGCCTTTAGGCTCGATAGTCAGGCACACTCATGTCAATCTGGCAACCTGCGTTGCGTGGACTCGTCAGAGTGAAAATGGGTTTTGATCCACGAGTGCAATACCTAGTTCAACCACTGGGTGTCAAACTTACCTTGAAAGTTGTTGTTTAAAGAAATGCACTGGCCTGCTTGTCGCATGTCACATTTGTAAATTTATAACATTTAGTTGGCTAAAGTATGGTAAAGTGTTAGTTTGTAATAAATGTTGATGGAAGGTTTGATGCGTGTACCTGTGCATTAGTTGGCAGGTTGACGATTGTGACTTTGAGAGGCTCGAGTATGGCCATGGCACGTGGAGCAGTGTCATTCAGGACCTCCCGAACACATGCCTCCAGCAGGTGTGGCTCCATGGTGGTCTGAGCAACAGTTACACCCACCTTTAAAAAAAACAAAAAAACAATTCAATAAGGTACCGTTTCTGAGAGTAGATCACTAAGATATTTGAAACTGATAAAAGGGCACTTTTTATCAGTTGACCAATTAATTTTCCTGACGCTTTTTTGAAATTCCTTGGTAATGGGGTAACTAAAAGACGCATACAATTTCAACTACGGTGTATTAATATTCATATTCTGTCAAATCTAATCTAAGGTTAATAAATTTGTTAGATATTTTTTTATTTTCAGTTTAAATGATGCTAAAACTAGTTTTTAAATCACACTAACAAGAGAGATAAAACAATAAAAACCATTTTCTCACCCGGGCACAAAAATTGTTGATGGCTTGTGGAGGGAACCCACGTCTCCGGAGTGCTGTGAGCGTAAAAAGCCTAGGATCATCCCAATCTCTAAAAAAAACAACAATACAGCATATCATGAAATTTCCATTAGACAAATAAATGACCAAAACATTTTAAATGAGTGTGTTTGTTCAACCTAACAATTCCTGTTTCCACCAATTTGATGATCTTTCTTTTGGAAACGACAGTATAAGTGAGGTTCAGTCGGCCATATTCCCACTGCACCGGGCAATACACATCCAGAGCATTGCACAACCAGAAATACGATGATCGTCTGAGAAAGACATTACACCAGCATGTAGGATGTTATTTACATTATTTTATAAACAAAATACAACTGCAATGTTCTACAGTAATACGTTGTGTTCATTTTACTTTTATACAGTTGAAGTCAGAATTATTAGCCACCCTATATATTTTTCCCCCAATTTCAGATTTCTTTTATCTTTGCCATGATGACAGTACATAACATTTTACTAGATATTTCTCAAGATACTAGTATTCAGCTTAAAGTGGAATTTAAAGGCTTAGCTGGGTTAATTAGGCAAGTTAGGGTAATAGGTTGTTTTCACATGACATCATTGATGACGCGCGAAATTCAGATGGAGGTCAGGAAGTGGTTCTTCTACACAGGAATCGCTATCAGAACATCAAAATGTTTCTGTTTTATGATGTTTATAATTGTTTAAATCGGCCAAAATAAGAAATGCCGAACAGCTTTTACAGACTTTGAAAAGTTTAAGCCCGTAATGGGGGAAAGTTCAAGAAAAGGCTTAAAAATGGAATAAATAGCGGCATGTAATAAACATTTTTTTCAATACATCCATGTGTGAAACCTTTTTTGAACGCGATAATTCATTGCACTAATAAAGATTATATACAGGCCTAGATATGTGTGTTAATGTGTTATATAAAAATCAGATACAAACACCACCACACTTATACAAAATCCAGGAGAATATAAATAACGCACCCTGCCATCAATCGCTTCAGTGAAATCTCCCGTCTTGATTTGCAATAATCCATGACTTTACTGGCATTTCGGCAGAATAAACAACCGTTCATCAACAAAACAAAAAGGAAAAGCAACCCTTGCGACAAAACTAGACGGTTACTATTGTGGAGCACTTTTTCCCCCCTTACAAAAATAAATAAATAATAATGTAGACTATGTTCACACTATTGTATGCTTTCATCTGTTATTTCGGGATATCTGGAAGATATCCACATGGGGAAAAACTATAGTAATTTATAATAAACATGTTTTTGAACCATAGTAAAGTGTATAATGTGTATAACTCCTTGAAACAAACATCACTACTTGCTATACACTTTTTATACACATATACACTTATTTAACAACATATTCTACATGCCAATTTGCACATAACAGCTGCACATATAACGTTGTAAATAGTAATATACCTGTACATACACTTGTTAATTTGCATATTTGCATTCATTACTTATATTTTTTAAATATATTTATTATCTGTTTTTTGTCCTGTCGCTGTAATTCTGTTGCACTGTAGAAGCTTCTGTCACGAAAGCAAATTCCTCGTATGTGTGAACATACCTGGCAATAAAGCTCTTTCTGATTCTGAGTTAATGAATGCTACAGAATACTGTAGCATAGTAAACTGTAATAAATACTGTAACTTTAGTGTAAACTGTGGTGCATTGTGATTATAGGGTAAAAAACTGAAGCCTATTAAATATTTTGTTTATTGCTACAGTCGTGTTGTACCACAGCAACAATAAAATTACTACCACAGTTTAATTTAAGTAATTATCTATAGTATGCTTCCAAACACGAGTACTTACTATAGTATTTTTCATGTAACGTAATTATACAGCATGTATAATTCGATGACAGGCAAATATATGTTAGTTCAGTAGAAAACTCTGCCCTCTTTATGATAAGGATATATGTGGTTATTTTCTATTTATATCTCCTTTGAAGGGGCTGCATGGTGGCGCATTGGGTAGCACGATCGCCTCACAGCAAGAAGGTCGCTGGTTCGAGCCTCGGCTGGGTCAGTTGGCCTTTCTGTGTGGAGTTTGCATGTTCTCTCTGTGTTTGCGTGGGTTTCCTCCGGGTGCTCCGGTTTACACCACAAGTCCAAAGACATGCGCTATAGGTGAATTGGGTAAGCTAAATTGTCCGTAGTGTATGTGTGTGAATGAGTGTGTGTGAATGTTTCCCAGAGATGGGTTGCAGCTGGAAGGGCATCCGCTGCGTAAAACATATGCTGGATAAGTTGGCAGTTCATTCCGCTGTGGCGACCCCAGATTAATAAAGGGACTAAGCCGACAAGAAAATTAATGAATCTCCTTTGAAATATGGTATAAATTGCAAAAATACAGACTTTTCTCTGTCTCCCATTCATTTTTTACTTCCTACCCTCCATCTGAATTGTGTGTGTCATCAGAACCACGTGATTGAAAACAACCTATTAGGCAAGTCATTGTATAACTATTGTTTGTTCTGTAGACAATCAAAACATATTATGCTTATGGGGGCTAATATTAGTGACCTTAAAAGGTTTGTTTTCATAATTAAAAACTTTTATTCTTTTATTCTAGCCGAAATAAAACAAATTAGACTTTCTCCAGAAGAAAAGATATTGAGAAATACGGTGAAAAAGTCCTTGCTCTGTTAAACATCCTTTGAGAAATAATTGAAAAAGAAAAACAAATTCACAGGGGGGCAAATAATTTTGACTTCAACTGTATGTCTGTCTGATTCACTGAAAATAATACTGATGCAACAAAATCCTAAGTGCCATACCTGGCCTGAAACTCTTTGGTGCACAGAGAGTGTGTGATGTTCTCAATGGAGTCACACAGACAGTGTGTGTAATCGTATGTGGGGTATATGCACCTGTACACAGGACACAAGACGAAAAGCAGCATTAAATTAAGAAACAAAATGTTTTCCCTGTAAGCGAATCAAAGTGACTTACCAAGTGTCACCTGTCCTGTGATGTGGCGTGTATTTGATCCGATACGCCACCGGGTCCATTTTGCCATCTTCCATGACCATCTTCATTCTGAGAGTGGCTTCCCCTTCTGCAAAAATGCCCTTCCTCATGTGCTCAAACAAAACCAAAGACTCTTCAGCGGGTCGCTCTCTCCAGGGAGAGGATGGGACGTTGTGACCCTTGAGCTCCTCTCCACGCTGATGGCACACGTACGCATGACCCCTGATATGCAACAACAACAACAAAAAAAAAAAAACCCATCAATAGTAAATAATACAGAAACAGATTTACACAAGCATATAAACATCACTGCTTTCTCTGGTTAATTGGAAATGCACCGAATTTTTGCTAAAAATTATACCATTTAAGGAAACACCATTTTCTTCTGAAAGAGGAAAAAAAGGCTAAAAATATGGCCTTAAAAAAGGCTTGCAGGTTTTTACTCTCCGTCCAATCATAGTCAGTGTGCAGTGTTAAGCAGCTTTCATAGCAGATGCAAAAAGAGTTGTGCATGAAACCCATTCATTTTAATAGCTTGTGGCTAGCAAGTGCGTTTTTATTTCTGTCATGGTGACAAAAGCGCAAGAGCAGCAGAGCGCACCATCAACTAGTTTGAGCGTTAAAGTTCAAAATAGCTCCATTTTACTTAAATTGTGTCATTTTATTTTATAAAATGTGGTTATTTTATTGTTTTTTCTTTATATCAGTATAATTTAGGTTATTTTTAACTTGAAAATTACTTCATATTTAAAATTAAATTATATAATAAATATAAATAAATAAATAAATAAATGTTTGGTTTCGTTTTTTGGCCAATTGCAAGCCAGAATTTTTGGTTTCAGCTCTTCCCTAGTTATAATATATAATATATTTTTTTATCATTTTTAAAATAGAAAAAGAAACTTTTTTGAAGAGTAAAAATAAATGTTTATTTTACAACAAAGACCTCCAATTGCTTCAGCCTGTTAACACATTAACTCAATAAGCATCAGGATTGTAATCTTACCTGCGAATGAGATCAACAGCAAGATCGTAGAGAATCTGGAAGTTATCAGAGGCGTGTGTGACAGCATAAGGTTCATATCCTGAGTGAGTAAGGATCACATTTGAAACATCTGTGAAACAATCTTCTGATAACCTTAATATGTTGTTTTCAAGTGTGTTTCAGAACGTTTACGAAATTAAATGTCTATGTTTTTTTTTTTTTAAACAACTACAATCTGGATGATTTAAAAGCAAATTTAAAATAAATAAACTAAAACTAAAAACAGTAAAAAAAAAAATAATTAAAAAATCCCATTAAAACCCGGAGCTCAACTGTCATCTGGGACTAGGCAGTTCCTCAAAAGGAAATAGTAAACGTGATTGAGCATAGCTGCGATTATCATGCACATCTTGTCAGGGAAGGTTGTGTGCTCAGTAATAAATCTCCTCCGAAAGCCAGAGGGCCCTCTCTTGTTAAAACTCCTAATACCAATGAAGAAGAAACCCAGGAAATAGTGTTGCGTTACAAACAGAAAATGTAACAGCTTTCGTTGATTCAGTGACTAATAAACCCACGACTACCCAATCATCTCTCAGAAAGATTCATTTCAAACACTCGACTCAAGTTATAAAGCGAGTTTGAAGTAAAAGCATGGTTTTAATTGTGGTATTTTCACATGCAGCATTTACTACAAACCCATAGGTCACTAAGAAGCTACGCAAAAAGCTGTCATCATAATAGAACGATTATCTTGATTTTATTACAGTCCGGTTTTTGATTCAATCCTTTATTTTATATTTCAAATGGACTGGTTTTTACTGGATGGGTCGAGTCAGATTTAAACACTCACCAAGCCACTCCACCATGTCTTTGATGGCAGTGAAGTATTTTTCCTCCTCTTTCTCTGGGTTTGTGTCGTCATACCGCAGAAAACAGATGCCATTGTTGGCCTTCACATAGACACGTTAAAGTTAGACAGGAATTTCTTCTTATACACAACTTTTTTTTTGGAGAGGGGGAGGGGTGTATGTGTACCTTGGCAAAACCAAAATTGAAATTGATTGCTTTGGCATGGCCGATATGCAGAATACCATTAGGCTCAGGAGGGAAACGTGTGCGGACCTACAAAAAAAAAAAAAGAAGAAGAAGAGAAGAATAGTCAGTATACGTATAATTTATCAGTAACAATAAAAAAGAGACTTCTTTTCAAAACCCTAGGGCTGAGAATGATCAAAGATAATTTAATAATTCATGGACCGATTCTTAGATTTTTTGCAATACACCGCGATTTTCTCTGGAATCAATTTTAAGTTTTGTTTTTTAACAGCAGATGGCGCTCTAGGCTAAGTTTTAATCGTACACTGTTGTTGAGCGCTTGTGCTTTTGGTCATGCACTGTGAGTGATCTAAGCTCAGAATTGATTTAAGAGAAAAAAAAACAATCAATAAAATTTGCAATGCAATTAGAAAATTTAGTATTAGAAAAAGCTAATATCACAATTTTGTGGAGATCGCAAGTTTTTTTTTAACTGCCACAGACTTTCGGCATATTTTGGACAGTCAAGCCCAAAGCTCCATCTGCATAGTTTTACATTCAATAACACTACTGTATTCACCAATAAAATGTGCTTGTTCAGTGTGCAAAGCCTTGAGTTGTCAATACGCGCTTCTCTTGTGTGATCCGAGCCATGTGACAAATCAAAACACGCAATTAAAGCCTGTTTCAACTAGTCCACATGAGTTGTATTAAAAATCGGTAAACATATATATATATATATATATTTTGTATACACAGTATGCATCTGACTTGCGCAAACACACACAAGCAGGCCAACTTTATATAGTAATTTACACACACTTAAGTGTGCATGTTTAGCATAATTTACATTAACATGTTCGAACAACACGGATGACTTGCCATTCATTTTCAGACAATTGGTTTAATTGGTTTCAAATTTGATACAGATATCAGAAAATAAAGCCTAACAGGCTTAATGGCAGCCCAACACAAAGCGGAGCACTGTTGTATAAGACTGAAGGGCTTCATTCTGCGATAACAACCCCCTGGATGTTCTTTATCCAGCTTATTACAGAGCTACTTAGCACAAAACATTAAAATTAGACAAAACAATGTTCTGAGCCATAATAGTTTATTAATGCTTTAATTAAACGCAAAGCTGGCAGAAACGAAAAAAGCTGATGAATTACGTTGCACTAACCTGTGCATTATTCATTCACAATGGCCACCAAACAGTCAAAAACTGTGGCGTTACAGACAGGCAGATACATATGAATATGGAATGGATATGGATTTAAACACATCATTTTAATCACTGATGGTCAAAATGATTCGAAGTTCCCTTATGAGCCTGTGTTATTTAGAGGTTGTTAACTAAAACTAACATCCCTTGGAATGTTGCGACTGACCAATCAGAATTATTATAATAATAAACATATAATCAATAGCCATTAAGGCATTGTTTCAGTCATAATCATACCTGTCCTCCAGTTTCTTCCAAGTGCCTCTTCAGCAAGTTCATGGTGTTAGGTGTTACAACATAACCCTCTGTTTTGTAATTCTCCCCTGTGTGGAGAAAAGAAAGTGAAAAAAGGAGAAATAAAAAAATTTTAGAAAAAAAAGATTGAGTGATATTATAGCTATCTGGACACATAGTTGTAAGCACAGTTACCTGGCTTATGGAACTTAAGAGCTTCTCCTCTCAGCTGCTCCATCAATGACTTATTCTCAATGTTTCCATCACCTAGAGAGAAAGATGCATTAGTAAAACAGACTTTTTATAAAGAAAACATGTTTGGTGATTCATGAATCTCCTTTAAAGATATAGTTCTAGAAAGTATACCAGATGTTCAGAGATATTTACAATAAAACAAATTACCTATCAAAAGAAAATGTATATTGTCGCCACCAAAATATATACCATCATACCGCCAAAACCCTAGTCAATAGTAGCATCTCTGATACAGCATTTTATTTTCACAAAAATAATGATGCGTAAAGTCACAATATTGTTGGTTTGGCATTATACCAAATACAAATTTTATACAATACATCATTAGAACAAATACAACTTTTGATTACACATTGTATTTTGTACAGACTGTATTAAACTGTACATAGTATATTGTTTTGGAGTATGTCGTTGTATATCTGGAGCCAGCACCTAAGATTTTCTTAAGCACTCATAATAGCTCGCGGGCTGCTGCTGATGTGACAATAAAAGTGATTTGATTAAAAAAAGAGACACTTTATTTTCATTAATATGGACTGATGACATGAGACTATTGACACTGTAGGGCTGCTTATAGCTGAATCAACATTTTTATTAGTAATGGACTTTTCTGCGACATTTCCATTGTAAATGAACTAAATAATGACACTACTGCGTTCAATACAAATCCAATTTGGATCATGGACGATTATTACATATTACCATGAAGAGGTTATGAAACAATCTGTGCTCTATAAATTACTATACAGATAAACATTCTGCAGTTTTTTATACATCATTGTATTAACAACATCTATGAAAAGCAAGATAATGTAAAAGTATGAAAATACAACTTCCAAAAGATTTCCATATTTTTGTAAATCTTTTTTTTTTTATATACAAAAATAAGATTTGAATAATCCTGAACCAAAACACTAGAACATGGAAATAAATGACTTTAGCAGCTAAAAATAAATTACATTACAAACATATTATTATTCCTTAGTACTTCTTTCTTGAAATTATTAAATAAAGATTCATTTATTCGCAACGCAAAATGACACAATAAATGTTTTCTGGGATACTAATCAAAACGCAACTTTTAACGAAGGGCTCTATTGAATAAATTGCATAATAAATTTCTGTATTTTGTATGTTTTAATAGTTAAATTAAATCCCTCCAGGATTTTGCACAGCAAATATAATTATTTTGCAGATAACAGCTTAAACCTATGTAACAGGCATTTATTAAAAGTTTAACACTAAATACATTGTAGGGCCCTCTGTAATAAATTTTATTTAGCAAATTCTGTCTTTTACATCCCACTTTAATGGATTCATTTAATTTGGGTAATCACAACAACAGTCAAAAGGTCGACAAATTAACACATTAAAATAAAAAGACACACAAGGAAACCCTGATTGATTGAAGTGCAGTGTAAAAATGTCAAACATCTTACCGTTTACTGCAGAAGCCTGCTCAATCTTCACATCTTTCTCTGGCGGTTTGGGTTTGACTGCCTGTGGTGAGGAACAAAAATTATGTGGTTGAAGTATTATGTGTTTTACACCAACATAAAACCAATCATTTTTTGTGTTTTTCTACAGAAGAAATCATTGAGCGCCCTGTTCATCTTGACAATGTCTTTGTAGGGCATGAATGCACAGTAGACAATTCCCATTATTATATATTAACTTATCTACAAGGTGTTTTGTACAACCAAGAGCAATAGTTTTTGTCTGAAATGTTTTTATTTTCTTAAATACCAGAACTGTTTTCAATTAATTTGACTTATTATATACTTATATTATTAATTAACATCAATACATTACTCAAAATGTAATATAATTATTACTACACAACCAGGAATAACACTTGTAAACGAAGTGTACTTTTGCGTTTACAAAAAGATGAGACGTGAGAGAAATTTACAGAAACTTTCAGTGGGAAAATGACAATTGCAAAAACAAACAAACAAAAAATAGAGGTTGTAAAAATATACCTTGCTCTTTTTTTCCAGGTCTGCCTCAGTTTTTGGACCGAGAAGGTGCAGTACCTAAGAAACAAGCACAAATTCATCAGTGAATATATATTAAAGGGTTAGTTCACACATAAATGAAAATTCTGTCATTAATAAATTAAATTCAAGTTCATTTGTAGTGATTTTCACAATAACTTCTGTACAATTATTATGTAATTACTCTCCCATGTGTTGTTCTAATTCCCTGAGACCTTCTTTTTCATCAGAACACAAATTAAGGTATTTTAGATTAAGTCTGAAAGCTCTCTCATCATCCATAGACAGCAACACTCCCAACTCATTCGAAGAAAAACATCCTCAAAACGGTTCATATGCCTTTAGTGGTTCAATCATAATATTATCAAGCTACAATAATACTTGCATGTACATAAAACACACAAAAAACTTCTCCTCAGTGTCAGTATAGGGCGCACATTCACAAGAGTGCTGTGCTTTTTATGAGTGTCGTTTGGGTATACATCAGTTCACAGAGCTTGTGAATGCATGCCCCTTACTGACACTGAGGAAACTGAATTAAGGCCTCGGTATACTTCAAACGAAGAACTGCAATGATGTAATTTCGAACAAAATCCATTCAAAACGAAGATCCTTTTGTATTCGTTTCAGCAGTTCGAAACCACTAACCAAAGCAAACTTTTTTAGCTTGAACTTTTGAGCTACCATTGGTCCAGTCTGTTTACGTAATCGGTGGGTGTGTTCTGGAACGCTGCCTTCTTTGGTGTGCGTTTACTTCCACCTTGAGAATCAAGTATCAGAACTGGTTTTTACGGAGCAGAGCAGATGTTTATGGAGCTTTTCTTCTCAGCCACCATTGTTGTTGTGTTTAGTACTACAGTCGTGGCCAAAAGTTGAGAATGACACAAATATTAGTTTTCACAAAGTTTGCTGCTAAACTGCTTTTAGATCTTTGTTTCAGTTGTTTCTGTGCTGTACTGAAATATAATTACAAGCACTTCATACGTTTCAAAGGCTTTTATCGACAATTACATGACATTTATGCAAAGAGTCAGTATTTGCAGTGTTGGCCCTTCTTTTTCAGGACCATGCAATTCCATGCAAATCAACTTCTGGGCCAAATCCTGACTGACTGCAACCTATTCTTTCATAATCACTTCTTAGAGTTTGTCAGAATTATTGGGTTTTTGTTTGGTCACCCGCCTCTTGAGGATTGACCAAAGGTTCTCAATAGGATTAAGACTGGGGAGTTTCCAGGCCATGGACCCAAAATTTCAACGTTTTGGTCCCAAAGCCTCTTAGATATCACTTTTGCCTTATGGCACGGTGCTCCATCGTGCTGGAAAATGCATTGTTCTTCACCAAACTGTTGTTGGATTGTTGGAAGAAGTTGCTGTTGGAGGGTGTCTTGGTACCATTCTTTATTCATGGCTGTGTTTTTGGGCAAAATTGTGAGTGAGCCCACGGTCTTGGATGAGAAGCAACCCCACACATGAATTGTCTCAGGATGCTTTACTGTTGGCATGACACAGGACTGATGGTAGCGCTCACCTTTTCTTCTCCGGACAAGCCTTTTTCCAGATGCCCCAAACAATCGGAAAGGGGCTTCATCGGAGAATATGACTTTGCCCCATTCCTCAGCAGTCCATTCGCCATACTTTTTGCAGAAGATCAAGCTCTGCACCGGTGGCACTCCGATCCCGCAGCTGAATCCTCTTTAGGAGACGATCCTTGCGCTTGTTGGACATTCTTGGACGCCCTGAAGCCTTCTTAACAAGAATTGAACCTCTTTCCTTGAAGTTCTTGATGATCCTATAAATTGTTGATTTATGTGCAATCTTAGTAGCCACAATATCCTTGGACAATGGAAGAACAATGATTTCAAGCATCACTCTCATTTAACATGTCAAGTCTGCCATTCTAACCCAATCAGCCTGACATAATGATCTCCAGCCTTGTGCTCGTCAACATTCTCACCTGAGTTATCAAGACGATTACTGAAATGATCTCAGCAGGTTCTTTAATGACAGCAATGAAAAGCAGTGGAAAGTTTTTTTTCAGGATTAAGTTAATTCTGGAGTATATGCAAATTGCTAATATAAAAACTTAAGCAGCAACTTTTCCAATATTTATGTCATTCTCAAAACTTTTGGCCACGACTGTAGACCTGTACACACGAGTAACATGACGCATGTACAACTCTGCCTCCTCTATGTTCGTCACTCAGCCTTTTAGAATTTATTTTTGTGCTCAAACAAAAAAGTTTGTTCTTCCATTTCATTTGAAGTATGCTGGGGCCTTCAAGTAGTTTTTTTGTTTTATGAGCGCACAAAAACATTCTGGTAGCTTCATAATATTCAGATTGGACCAATAAAGAAACAGACTTTGACAATGTTTTTTTGGTACCTTTTTGAACCTTCGGGAACGCTGTTGTCTATGGAGGATGAGAGAGCTCTCGAATTTAACAGAAAATATCTTCATTTTTGTTCAGACCATGAATGAAGGTATTGGGAGTAATTATTGACAGATTTTTTTTCTAAGAGAACTATCCACTTTAAGACAATCATCTGAAAACAAAAGGAAAACTGCCACGCTGCACAAACCTGCATATCCACTTCATTCTTGACAATCTTCCCATCAGCCCATTTGAGAGCGACTCTGGCCTCACCTGAAAAGCACAAACAAACTTTTCACACCAGCACATCATGACTGTAGTCTTATGATACATGACTTTACATTCACATTTAGCCGACACTTATTTCTACAGCAACTTACAAATGAGGAATGCATTTAAAGAGGCAATATTCACAAAAAGTTTCTGACATTGCTGGGAAAATAAAATGGTAAAGAGGGAACAGAAACACACATACATGTCTATTATTTATTTATTTTTAAGGACAAAAAAAACTCATAAGCATAGTCAAGCCTTACCCATGAGTATCCCCATGTTGAAGCGATATCTCTCTGCCAAGAGCTGATCTTTGTGTTTCCTGATAATCAATTCCACCTGTGGAAGAGTTAACAGGACAACAACGACAGATCAGGATTCTTATAGAGCAATTAGGCTATGTTCAAATAAGATCCACCCAGGACCAGTGTTGGGCATGTTCCTTTAAAATAGTAATTAGTTATAGTTACTTCTCACAAATAGTAACTGAGTTACATAATTGTAAAAGTAACTAATTACCAAAGAACAGGGGTGTCAAAGTCAATTCCTGGAGGGCCGGAACCCTGCAGAGTTTAGTTCCAGCCCTGCTTCAACACACCTATCTACAGGTATCAAACAAGCCTAAAGCACTCAATTAGTTTGATCGAGTGGGTTTAATTAGGGTTGAAACTAAACTGTGCAGAGCTGTGGCCCTCCAGGAACTGGCTTTGACACATGTGCCATAGAAAGTAACTATAGCGTTACTTTAAAAAAAATCAAAAATCAAAAAATCAAATGTCAAATGACTATAAAATAAATAAAACATTGTACACTAATCCACACTATTTTAATGTTGTTGTGGGACAATGTGAGAAACAACCATCAAATTCAACATATCATTATAAATAACTTACTAAAGTTGCACAATAAAACACAATAGATGGTTTAGAACTTATAGATATCTAGATATTATTTTGTTTAATTCTGTTTGAGTAATAAGTGTTTGGGGTGGAGAAAAATTAAGTATTAGTTGCTTTGACGTTATTGCTTCATCTCCTCCTTTGGTAGCAGAGCTCACGTTATCACCTGCGTAGCCACTAATTTTGTGGCGGCATGTGACGACGTGAGGTGCTTCATTACATTAGAATTACTTGTCACCGACACAGAGAGACTCTTTTTTTCATAAGTTGCACGATACATAAACATTCTTGCCTTTCACCTCAATGAGGGAAAAGTAGAGCTATGTCCAGTTTGCAAAAGCGATCATTGAACTTGTTGGTTTTGCCATCGTTCTGACTCCTGGTCATTGATGTGTGCCACTGACTGTGCCTGTATGAACACCTGCACAATGCCTCTGATTGGCAAACTATGGAAATGTACTCTAAGCCAATCATCATGTTCTCAGTTACACTACGTTCACAGACACACTAATCATCATTACTGGTTGGTTATGTGTCCCGCCCCAGCCCTGAACACACACCCAGAAAAAGAGGTCCTATAGCTGGCTGAGAGAGACACTGCTTGCATGAAAACCACTTCAGTGTTCTCAATTATAGTAAGGAGCATTTTATTGTCAGTAATGGTAACGGCATTGTAACGGGGGAAACTGTAATTCAATTGATTACAAGTTACTGAAAAAAAGTATCGCCATTAGTAATGCAGTTTATTTGTAGCGCCGTTATTCCCATCACTGCCCAGGAAAATGGAAAAACATCTAGCTTTCCAAATAAGCACCATGTTGAATTGAGGTGCAGAACTCTTTTGTTGCTCAGTGATGCAGAGAAATGGTATATATTGTGAGGGTTTTCCATACTGTAGTCACAAATAGCTTCACTGTGAGGTAAGGGGTGTTCTCCAGTATTAAGTTTAATACTGTATAACTATTACCAGTTATTTCAAACTAGTTTTTGTTACTTCTGTCGCATTTAGAGTGACAAAAAAAAAAAAAATGAAATCTGATCTGAGCAACAAGACCATCCAGACTGAGGAGGATCGGACTGGAATCACATTTCAAATGTTCTCCAAATGTGGGGAATAAAAAAAGATCTGAAAAAAGTCAGATAAGCAATAAACCTGATTTTTTGCTTACAGTCTGAACATAAATAGCTATAGAAAACTGTTGTATTCAGTTAAAAATATCAGCTATGGTAGAAACAAAAAAGAGAGGATTCAATTGCAATGCTTGGCCACTATACAAAATAATTCAAATGAATGAGAATAGAGAACATTAATAAAATGATTTCAAATATCATAATATTCTATTAAAAAACATATTTATATTGTATTTTTTAAAAATCAAGACATAAAAATGATCAAAACCGTTTTGGCTGGACAGTTGTATTACATCATATTACTGCACGTAACTGAAACATTCCCTATTCTTAAAATGGGTAATAGTTTCTCTGCAAAAAGGGTTTAATCATTTGCTTTACAAGGCAACACCATTGGGAAAAAAAGAGAGAGAGACCAGCATACATAGAACCTCCCTCAGAATCCTTTAAAAACAATCTCAGGTTTTATGAACAGTCACATAATACATCTATAAATAAAGTGTTCTTACTGCGTCCTCGATCTGCTCAGGTGTGACCACCACTCCTACACCACAGGCCGTCTCAAACTCACGCTGATCCACATCGCCCTGAGGGTGGCTTTTCACAAAGTCCAAAGCCGCTGAGAAAGAAAAAAACAGAAATAAAAATATCAGAAATGACAGAAGCATTTGTTTTTGAGTAATCTAGTTTTCTCAGAAACAGATTTCTCTTAATATTGCCCTTTTTGTGCTATGTGGTCTTGTTTCACCTTCTAAATTATCTTACTATTTTGTACAATACTAGTAATATTGCCAAACGGTTTCATCATTCACGTCTTGTTTACAGTTTTCTGGTAATTGTGATTACTAGACATCCAAGTTATGTTGATATTTTCATAATTTTTTTTTGCAGAATTCACTTGGCTAATTTCCACAAGATGTCATCGCTGCAGTCTGTAGCATGATGATGTACTGGACCAGGTCCAATACGTAGTGGACATTGTAACGCCCACTAAAGCAACACCCATACTACTGTGATGGTTGGGTTTAGGGTTGGGGGAGGTATAAAGTTTGTCCACTACGTACTGGACCTGGTCCAGTGCGTCATCAAGCTGAGAAGACTGTCTCAATTACCATAGGGTGGGTAGTGATTATTATAGGCAAAATAAATAATAATAACAAATCTGTGGTCATACTAGCATCAATCAAACTCTTTCGTAATTATTTAATTGTTTAAGTACAAACATATTCTGGATTCTTATACATTAGGAGTATTTAAAGTCTGCATGAACCGGAAGCTGGAACCATTTTTTAATTTTGGTATTGTGACGCAGTTCCTACAGAAACGAAATATTAAATCAGAAAGCAGTGGGCGTGGCTTGTTGTTTCTACTGCAAGCTGATTGGATGTAGTAAAGTAGGCATTTCATTCAGAAAGAACGGAAAAGGGTTTTGGGAAAGATATTATAACCTAACAAGACACCTCCTCCTCCTCCTCGCCATTTCTGTTTGTTGTCTGTCAAAACTGAAGGCTGATTTATACTTCTGTGCTGAGTGATCGGCGTGACCCACGGCGCCTGCCTTGTGTGTAGTCGTGCATTTATAATTCTGCGTGCTGTTTGTGTGGCTCTGCAATAACACTTCCGACACGCTAACTGTAGGTTTTTTATGTTCCTCTGTGTTGAGTTTCCTCGTGGGTGTTTTGTTTTTTCTGAACGCTACAAGTCGCTAAAATTCACTCATTCAGAGGCGTGAACCAAGTCGACCAATGATAGAGCTTAAGTATGTTAATTACGCCCAATACTACAGACAGACATAATCTAAATATTCAACTGAAATCAAACAGGAAGTGCATTTACAGATTTCAATTTTAGATTACAAATGGCAAACTAATTTTTTTTCTTAATGATATTCACAGATAAATTGTTCAGCACAAAACTAGCAATGCGAGCTAACAAAATCAATATGTTTATTTTTTTATTTCATGTGTACTTTAAAGTCAATATTTAATGTGAAAACATGCACTGAGAAACAAAAGGAGTACAGTTCCAGGAGAGCAAAATTTGATACCTGACAGCTGCAGCTCTGTTGTGATGTTTCGTGAAATAATGTATTTTGTGAGAAAGGGAAGTCTGTTCGTGTCTTTGAGTCGTGTCACCATACTGTACAGCAGAGTGCCAGTGGTCTTGTCAATGGCAGAAGACCCCAGCTGGCCTTGAGCCTGATAAACACAACAGTAACACGAGCAATATGATTTTTAATCACTTATAGCTTATTAGGTAACCACTTTTTGTAAATATAATGATTAGCGGAACCTATTGTAAATATAATGATTATGAAAGTTTTCAAGACGCTAATGACGTTGACAGCGCACAACACCAGCGACTCGTTATGCGTTAATTAAATACGTAACGTTACCAGATCAATGGCTGTCTTGAGAGTTGATGAGAGGGTTTCATTCTTCAACGTTTCCTTGGCTTTCTGCTCACTAAGGCCAATTGACATGAAAGAAGACACCACGTCCGCCATTTCTCTTTCAGCACGCACGCCGGTGAGGCGCAGAAGGCGTGGATTTCCGCCATCCCTCGGTGGGCGTGTACTAACAGTCATTTCTCCAATCAGATTTCCCTTCGCGCATCTTTCCACCAATCGCCGAAGAGCCTCGGTTGACGCTTAGTTGCATCAGTCGAACACTGCCATGTGAAACACAACGTATTATTAGTAAGTAAATATCTTATTTAGAAGATGTAAATGTTTTTTAACTGAGTCTTGTAAAGGACTCGGGGTCTGTCTAGATATGTTGATGCAAATACACTAATCAATATAGCAGGTAAAAACGGGGAAGTCACTCAGGGATAATTTATTTTCGCCCAGTTAAACTCCGTGAACATTTGTTTTGTAAAACGGGTGGTCCTTGGTGAACAGCAACAGTGTTCATTGTTCTCCAGGACCATTACTTTTGATAGTACCGACAAACAAAAACTTAATATAGTAGGGTCTTCAGGTACAATTACCAAATAAAGCTAAATAATCTTTTTATTTTGTACCGCTTCAAAAGATGAACCGAGTACCTCGTACATTTTTGTCAACTTGAATCACGTGTGCGTTGATAACCAATCACATTATAGGATACCACAAAATGAATGCGAAAGTGCAAACAGATGTAAACAACACAAAGATGGTAAGATTTCAATACAGGTTAATAGATTATTCGTCGAGCACACTTGAAAGAACACGTCCATAGACCAGTCATTTGCTAGCAACAGTTATCTTCCAATGATCTACAAATGTTAGTAATATAAAAAATCAAAATTATATAGAGTAAAATGTTTGTATTACTTGCTACATATAGTATATAATGTGAAATCATTTGTATAATGTCATTATATGTCACTGTATATAACAGTGATATAAACTACAAAGGTGTTATGTTTGTTTGTAATCTAATTGTAGACTTTCCTTTTAACTTCTGTTACTGTTGATGTGTGTACTTTCATTGCATGCATTTTCATGTGTTTTGGTTTGATTTTTTTCCCCCTCTCTTCCTTTAGCTGACTTGACTTGTCTGATTTGAGGTTGTAAGCAAGCGACAAAGCAGCAGAATGACCCAGCATGCTCTACTCTCGGCTAGTTGTAAGGCATGGCGGTCTCTGTCATATCCACGGTCGGAGCTTCGGCTGGATCTCACTCTGGGATGTGGTCAGACATTCAGGTAAACTATATACAATAATATATAGATTGTAATATAAAGAGTTAGAATGCAAAAACCTCTATGCCGTCTGAAATTTTCCTCTAAATAATAAACAAAGGAGGTTGAGAAAAATGTTCATTTTCGAGGGAAATTTCAGACCGCACTTAAAGGTTGTTGCATCTGAGCTCTTCATATATATATATATATATATATATATATATATATATATATATATATATAAATTGCTCAATTCGAAGTAAACTCACAGAACACAATAACAAAACACAAAGAGTTCTGAGTAATTCAACCTTAAATTGTCATAATAGTCAATTTGACTGCATACATTTCAGCATTTTTCCAGTGTCTTTGAATATGTGTGCCTCTATTTCCAAACAACGTTCTTATAGCATAAACATAACTTTACTTAAGACTTGTCTTTCAAAAACAACATTTTTACTCCAGTAAAAAGTGAAAAACTTTGCCAGACAAATTGAGATACGCACCTTATGGGGCGGTCTAACTCGTACATAATTATAGCCCACAAAAAATAGCAGTGCTTTAAAGTTAATGAATTGCTATATTTTTAAATAGCTTTTGTTTCCATGTTTAAAAAAAAGTATTAAGAGATTTTATGGATGCAGTGTGTATTTTCACAGGAGGCAAATAAAAGGAAAATTAACCTGTTCATAAAAATACTATTCATATTTTTTCTTCTTAAACTTCTCATTATTAAACTGTTCATAAAAATAATATTCATATTTTTCTCATTAACCATATAAACTTATAAACTAAAGACATTTTTACACTTCAGGTCAAATTACTGAACTAACCTTTAGTTGCCAAGCCATTATTTGTGATAACTGCTGTCTTAAAACATTTGGCACACAGAAACAGGGATTTCAGTCCATAATGAATGAACTGCGCCCGCCCACTTCCTGTGAATTTTGGGTTTTGCTGCAGAAACTGAATTTTTAATGTCAGCCCACAATTTTTCACTTGGTTGAGGTTAGAAGATAGAGCAGGCCACTCCATTACCTCAATCACTGCCATAAAATCTCATTTGCGATTTAGCTAAGCTGCGATTGTCTTGCACATCATGTGAGGAAAATACGGTGATGTGATCAGTAGTACGTTTCCTCCAAAGGCCAGAGGGTGCTCTCTCTCTCTCTCTTGAGTAGCACAGAACAACCAAATATGCCCTGAAGAAACCCAGGAAATACCAGTCTATGGTAAATCTTTATAGCGTAGAATAAACATAAGATATAACTGCTTTCATTTGATCAACGAGATTAATAAACACATGACTACGACAACGTATGGTTTATCCAAGTTCTTCTTATAATTTTCCTGATAATAATGAATGTAATGATGCAACACTTTGGCATAGGGCAACATAATCTCTTCAAGTATTTTGATGTATTCAAACTGGTGTTGTCAAAGTATTGAGTTCAGTACCTATCGGTACAGAAATTTTAAAAACATCCATTTCCTGGTAACATTTAGCACTGTTGACTCAACAGAAATGACTGTGATTGGCCATGAAGGTCAACGGTTCACGGTTTTCACCAAGTGTAAACACAGAAACAAGGGCACTAGAGCCTTTCAAAGCTGAGTATGGTTGATCCATCAGTGGGTCGCTCGTGTCAGCTCATAGACTGACCAGCTGATTGATGGGACTTTGAAACGCTCCAGTGTTCTTGTATCTGTGCTTGCACTTGGTGAACAGTGGTGAAGAATGGTGAACCAATGACTTTCACAGCAAATAATAATCATTTCTGTGCCTAAGTTTTTGACAAACTTTTTCTTTAAAATGTATAAACCTCTGTGTTTATGATGTGACTGTATTGTCAATCTTTTTAGATGGCGCGAGACTGCAGATGGTCACTGGACCGGAGTAATGCGTGGAAAAGTGTGGACTCTAACACAAACAGAGGATACTTTATGGTACTATGTTTACAGCCATCATAGAAATCCAGGAACAGAAAACAGACAGAAGGGAAAAGTGGAAGAGGAGGAGCAGTTGTTGGGGAAAATGTCAAAAAGAATGATTGATATGAAGCAGAAAGAGGAGGGGTTGAGCACAGTAGTGTCAGAACCTGACAAAAAAGAGGAGGAACTTCTGAGGGACTATTTCCAGTTAGATGTTAAATTAGGGGAACTTTACAAGAACTGGAGCACCGTGGATCCACACTTTAAACATACAGCAAACATCTTCACAGGTACATGTCTGATTAAAGCAGTCAAAAAAAATGTTTTGTCCACTAAACACAAATGCAATGTTAGGCAGAATTTGTATGCTGAACTTTTCCTGACACTGAAAGCATATAAAATGCCTTCTACAATTTTTTAAAGGACATTTGACCCAAAAATTACAATTCTGTCATCATATACATTCCCTCTACTAAATCTATTTGAGTTTCTTTATTCTGTTAAACATAAAGCAAGATATGCTAAAGAATCATTAGCTGTGATTCCATCCACCTATTTTTATGCACATTTTGGAATATTGCATAAAAATGCTTAATGAAAACGCATTTTAAAAATGTGCATAAAAAACTTTAGCACAAGTGAGTAGGATAAAGTTTTTACAATTTTTATTTCATAAAAAAAATGCATAAACTAAGATGGAAACACATTATCACAGAGTAAATGGCAGCATGCGCATCAAAAACTGATTTTTTGTTTAAACAGACTATGGGATGAAAAAAATAGGTGCAGTTGGTTAGGATTAATGGACAAACCAGTTGAGCAGCCACTTTGAACAAACTCTGAAATGTTTTGGTAATTTAAAATGCCTCAGCCAAAGTCTGTCATCAGAGTGGTTCAGTATTATTACCTCCAGAACTGTGTTGAACATCTGCGCTGCCAAAGGGCGTCTCACACCTCTGAAAGCCGTTGCGCATTCATTGCGTTTTCGTCTTCTGAGGTGCAGGTAGTTTATTATATAAGAAAAAAAGGCCCACACTAGCTTCTACTGCAGCAACTTTTTTTATATATATATATTTGGCACCAGTTTATTAGGAAGTGATGATTTTGTTCTCTTGGACTCATTGGTAGGCCCACACAGAATCTGCTCCATAGAAATCTGCAGATTTCCACAGATTAGCCCATCGTTGAGTCTATTTATTTACTTCTACAAATGTATGTAAATATGTTTTTATTCACTTTTTATATTATTTCAGTAATATTATTGACAAACATGCAAACATTTATATGATTTATTTACAATACAGTTTGTAAAGTAATATTTGTTTTGTCTTTTAGATATATATTATGGTAGAGTTTTGGTAGAGGTTATGGTTGAGGCTTTACTGTAAAACCTAAAATAAAAGTTTAAAAGTAATTTTCTTTTTTATTTCATGTTTAATGTTTTTAGTTGATATACTCAAAATGATTCCACGTAAATCTGCAGATTTTGACAATATTCTGCACAGAAGTAGCAAAAAATACCCACAGATTCTGTCTGGCCCTGTTCATTGGATGGAAATGTGCTTTATGCGATGTTCCAGTTTTGCGGATAAATCTAATTTGCATCTTTGAATGAAAACATAGCTATTAACTTCTACAGTACACCCTAAAATATGTTGGGTCATTTAAACCCAAATGAGAGTAAAATATGGACAAACCCAACCACTGGGTAAAAAATGGGCAATATATTGAATCCAAAAAAATAGTTTGGTTTGTATATATTTTATTTGGGTTAGAATATTTAATTTTAGAGTGTTTTATGTTCCTACTGTGGATATCAGTGGCTGCTTTTTTCCCCAACATTACGCAGAATTGTGTTTTGTGTTCAACAGAGGAAAGAAATTCATAAAAAGTCAGACCTTTAATTAAAATTTTTGGGTGAACTATCCCTTTAACAACATTAATAAATACATAAATAAATAAATACCAACCCTTATATATAGGTATAGGTGATATCTGGTTTTGTAAACTCTGTGACTCTTTTTAAAGCTCAAAACGCTTGGTCACTTGAGCCATGCTCACTGTGTGTGGGGTCAATAGACACAAGTCTCCCAGTTTATTTTAGCTTAAGAAACATTTTACTAAAAATTGTTACATTCTTAGAAACAAAGCCAAGGTTTATTCCGCTGAACAGCATCCTTTTGTCATTACTTCATTCATTTAACCTTTTCTGTATTTTTTTTTATTTTGTGTAAGATTTTTTGGTCACACAATTTATTTTAAGAACTTTTATTTTAAGGTGTAGAACTATTCATATTACTACTGAGTAATCTTAATTAATTATCTTTACTTTCTGTATGGTTAGGCTTAGGATGTGGGCTAGGTTTAGGGTTAGTTACATGTAATTATGGATAATTCATTGTAATTACTACAGCAAATACATGCCGCATATGCAACAAAGACACCTTAATATAAAGTGTTTCCTTTTTTAAACATTATGTTGTTATAGCACATTTAGCTCATTTACAAAGAGTAGTGCGCACACTGCAAGGACTGTCAAGCTAAAGAGTATGATATCGAGTGTAAATAGCCAATAAATTCTTTGTTCTTACAATATTTAAAAAAATCGGAACACTTAATTTTATCATTGCAATTTTATTTCTTTTTTAATACAAACTCCATTTCCATTGCTGCTCGTTTTTTTCCAGATATGTTAATAAATGACACGAACCAAAAATGTACCTAACAATAGCAACTCAACAATGCTATTACATCGCTGTGTGTGGTTCGCAGTAATGTACTGGCACAGTGGTGTAATCTGTTTCTCATAAAGGTCTCTTTGATAAGATGTTAAAAATAGTGCATAGACTAGGTTTATGATACTTTATAATGTTTTTATGCTGCGTAGCATTTCCTAATATTGAAAATAAAATAATCACAGTATTTTTCTCCCCTTTCAAGGTTCATTTAGGTGTTATTTTCCCATTGTTTCAAGATTTACAAAAATACAACTGATTATTTAAAAGAAGAATACTAGTGAGATTTGAAGTAGGAAAAGTAATTTTCCTTTTTAATCTTTGTGCATGACACCTTGTTTGTCTGTTTATGAATATCTCAGGAGTGCGGTTGCTGCGACAAGATCCCGTGGAGTGTCTTTTCTCATTCATCTGTAGCTCTAATAATCACATCTCGCGGATTCAAGCCATGGTCGAAAGACTGTGTCAGACCCTCGGGACTCTCCTCTGCAAGCTTGATGATGTGGCCTATCATGATTTTCCATCTCTGCAAGATCTTACAGGTAGCTGTAGTAGGATTTATAGTACTGCTATGCTATGTTTGTTTTGACACCCCTTTTCTTTTTCTCTCGACAAGCAAGTATGGGCACTTTTTTAAAAATCGAATGAGTATTTATAGGTATTTTGAATTTCATGATTCACAATATAAATGCTGGTGAAAATCATTGACTCTTTTGACTTTTTATGGTTAAAGACGTATCTTTTTTTTGCCAATGCTTGACCATCTACTATTGTTCTATTTCTATACTACCTACTTCGTTTATTTTGAAAGTGTTTTTACTGAAATTTTCCTCTAAATTGTATCCTCAAAACATGAACGTAAAAGGGTAGCTAACCCAAAAATGAAAAGTTACTCACTATTTACTATTTAAGAAGATGTTTTGAAAAGCTGAAATCTTGTAATCATTGATATCCAAATACCATAAATGTCAATGGTTACAGAAATTCAGCTTTATTCAAAATATCTTCTTATCCCTTTAAATAAACAAAGCTCATCAAATATGGTAAATGTAAAACTTAATCTCATCCATTAGGTTCGTTCTTCAGCACATTTTGCATTCACATTCATCTTACTGGAATTAGACACATTGTAGCCATCAAGGGATGTACATAGATGCTCAGATGGTGGGCCCAAGTTGTCAAGAAAGTATTCTCCACACCATTACACCAGTTTGACTGATCCATTGATACAAGACAGGATAGATCCATAATCCATGTTGTTTTCACCCAACTTTGCCCCGACCGACCAAATGTTGCGGCAGAAATAGAGACTTTTTGGACCAGTCAAACATTTTACCAACTTCTGTTGTGTAATTTTGGTCATCTTGTGAATTGTAGCCTCAGTTTCCTTTTCTTAGCTTACAGAAGTAGTACCTGGTGTTATCTACTGCTGTAGCTCATCTGTTTCAAGGTTTTATACATTGTGCATTCAGAAACTGCATACCTTAGTTGTTGTGAGTTGTTATTTGACTTACTGTTGACTTTTATGAGCTCAATCAAATCAAACCATTCTCCTCTAAGGTATTTTTGCCCTCAGATCTGCTGCTCATTGAGTATTTATTATTTTGGCCATCTTTTGTAAACCCCGATGTGTGGAAATCCCTGTAGATCAGCAGTTTCTGAAATTCTTAGACCAGTCCATGTGACATTTAATACCACGCCACATTTAAAGTCACTTGAATCACAAGCTGAACATGTGTAACTTGCAGATGAATGTATGTCAGAAATGTTTTGCCTGTGATAACAGTTGGTTATACAGTTTTGCATCATTATACGCTGATTTGTGTAACTATTGAATGCTAAAGTTGACTACTGAATAAGTAATTTCATTCATTCATTTTCCTTTCGCTTAGTCTCTATTTCAAAGGTCGCCACAGCGGAATGAACCGCTGAGTTTTCTGGCATATGTTTTACACAGCGGATGCCCTTCCAGCTGCAACCCAGTACTGGGAAACACCCATACACACTCATTCACACACATGCTATGGCCAATTTAGCTCATATAATTCACTTATACTGCATGTCTTCGGACTGTGGGGGAAACCGGAGCACCCGGAGGAAACCCATGTGAACACATGGAGAACATGCAAACTTCACACAAAAATGCCAACTGGCCCAGCCGGGACTCGAAGCAGCGACCTTCTTGCTGTGAGGCGACGGTGCTAACCACTGAGCCACCGTGCTGCCCTGAATAAGTAAATATGTTTCACAAAATAATTAAACATACTCTTAAAGTCTTAAACATCTTTGTTTCCTTGTTCTCATATAGGTGAAAACAAGGAGTGTAAAATCCTGGTGAAATACAGGCCGATCAAAACAAAACACGCAAGATCCGCACAAGATTACTAATATGCATGCCCCTGGCTGCCTTTGATTGGTCATGTTCCCCTTTGAAATTACAACGATGATAATATCTTTGCTTTATTTTTAAGTTTATCTTAGCTTAAATTGAACATACAATGTATGTGGGACTCTTATTTAGAAAATTGGAGAGTCAGGGAGACTAAATAGGAGCAGTTTTGTGAAGCAGGCAGCCATGTGTGACTATAAAGACTTTACAGCTTGTCAGAATGCAAAAATTGCCATTTACAGATTAAAAATTTATTCAACCTCACCTCAAAGAGGCATAAGGTACTTTCAAATGTATATTTTGTTAGTTTAATGTGTATGTGGTGAGGGGGCAGGGCCGAGAGCCGTGGGAACTGAATGAGGCCGTGGTGTAAGTGAATACACCTGCAGCGCACACCGGCCTCGAATCCCACGGAAGGAGCTCTGGACTATAAGAGGAGGAACGATGGCAGAGGAAGCTGAGAGAGGTCCAGGCCTGAACAGTTATGTTTTGTTTGTTTTGGTTTATTAATAAATACTTTTTTAAGAGTCGTCGGTTCTCTGCCTACTTCTTCCCGGCGGCCAGGTGGCCATTAAAATCACTACAGTGTATATTGAGAAAGTTGTCATATATTTGTGTAATGAGGCAACAGACGTAAATTGCTGAGTGTAAGTGTTTAATGCCCGATTGTGTCACATAACTCCTCTCTTACTGTGATTTTTGTGGCATGAAAGGACATTATTATATTTAATAAAGCAAATCTGTTTATGCAGATGTTGAATTTTGAACTTAAATTTTTACGTAAGCCACATACATTCTATGTAGATGTCAGAGAACAGTATAACACATTGAATTAATGACACAATGGTACATTTAAAAGGCCACAATGCTAAATTACACCAGCACTATTAAGGATAATGTTTCATTTTTGATTGTTTGTTTCGACCCTTGTAGACCCTTGTGTGGAGATGCGTTTGCGTGACTTAGGATTTGGCTACCGTGCACGTTTCTTGCAGCAGAGCTCACAGATGATCATAAACTCTCATGATCCTGATTGGCTACAGTCACTCCGCAGCACCCCCTACCTGCAGGCCAGAGATGCGCTGAGAACTCTTCCTGGAGTTGGTCTGAAAGTAAATGTTCCTTCAGTCACTTTTTATGCATACAAATACTCTATGCATTAACGCATAAACTTTTAGACTTGCATAATTATTTATCTAAATGAACTGTTGTTTTCTCTGGATGAACGATTTCTTATTTATGCTGCATTATTCAGTCAATGAGTATGCCTACTGAACAAAACTCTAGGAATTTAACGATGCCTATGATTGGCCATTGAATTCTTAACGCCAGGACACACCAAGCTAATGGTCGGCCATTGGGTTGCATCAGACCTTCAGTTAACGACAGTCCAGCTAGTTGGTTTGGTGTACAACACATCTCATCAGGTTAAAGTCGGATTGTCTTGGTCCGATTCAGCATGTAGAATCAGTGTTCACCAGCTTTCTTTATGCTTCGTCTGTGCGCATTTCATCTTCAGGTTTGTCTTTGTGGAATGAGAAAACATATTAGTGCCCCCTATGGGTGCGGACAGTCATGCCTTCACTTCTTTTTAAAGTCATGTCCCGAACACACTCTGTCATTTATGTGGCCTGCCATCTGTTTGGTGTGTTCACACACCGCTTTTTGGTCCAGACAGGACCAGACGTGAGCTGACAACACCGTTGGTTTTTGTCTGCGCTAGTTGTTTGGCGTCGGCTTGGTGTGTACCAGTCCTAAAATCAACAGAACCATGTCATTGGTTATTGTGCATAATGTTCTAGTTGTTCATTTTCAAATTTAGATAAACAGACTTATAATAAATAAAATTTAAATCATTAAAAATTTTGTTAAATTGAACAAGGCATTTTTACCCCAGGGTTTTTTTTTTAAATCTTCCATTAATTTCAGATCTCAGTTGGTAACACGGGAAATCACATCAAGTACAGTGCCTGCAATAAGTAACTAAAATGTTGTATTAGTATACTTGCACAGAATATGCATTTGGCATATGCTTCTTTATCCTTTATTTATTATTAACAGTTATGTTCTAACTGTTAGATATAGACATTTGTAATATCTGTCTTACATCTATGAAATGTGTGTTTGCTGGGGATCAGGTGGCTGACTGTGTGTGTCTGATGTCACTGGACAAGTTTGAGGCTCTTCCTGTGGATACACATGTGTGGCAGATTGCCAAACGTGACTACAACTTTGCTCAGGGTACCAGCCAGAAGACCTTGACTGATAGAGTCTACAAGGAGATTGGTTTGTACTGATAATATGCCAAGCTGTGGCAACCACCTACATCTGCCTTGCATTTATGCGTGTAAATTTTGGACTGGAAAACTTCACTTATGCTTTAAAAAACAACTTACATTTATTAAAAATGTATATTTTTTATCTTTTTTTTCCAGGTGACTTCTATAGAAAACTCTGGGGTCCTTATGCAGGCTGGGCACAGTCTGTGAGTAATACTGCACCACATTAATGGGTGGAAAAAGTGTGTGTGCATACAGTTGAAGTCAAAATTATTAGCTCTCCTGTGAAATCGTAATCCTTTTTAAAATGTTTCCCTAGTGCTGTTTAACATTGAGAAGAATTCTTCAACGCATTTTAAAACATAATAGTTTTAATAACTAATTTCTAATAACTACTTTCTGACTTTTTCTTATTTTGCAAGATACTAGTATTCAGCTTAAAGTGAAATTTAAAGGGTTAACTAGGTTATTTGGTTAACTAGGTAATTTAGTTTAATTAGGCATGTTATTGGACAGCAGTGATTTGTTCTTTAGCCAATCGAAGAAAAAGAAAATCTTAAAGGTACTAATAATATTAACCCTAAAATTAGCTTTTAGAACTGCTTTAATTTCAGCCCAACTAAAATAAATACGACTTTCTCAGGAAGAAAGATTATTGACGACGTCTTTGTGTCTTGTGTCAGGTACTCTTCTGTGCTGATCTAAAGAAATTTCAGAAGCTGAAAGAAGAGGTATTGACTGATGATAAAACAGAACTGAAGATAAATGAGAGAAAACGTGACCGATGTGAACAGAAAACACGAAAGAAAAAAAGCAAGAGGACATAAGATTATGTGATAATGTGGATAGAGTTCATCCCTAATCAACCTGCACAGTAAGTCTGCATAACTCCTGTATGCTATATTTTCCGAGTAACTCCTTTGTCAAAATCTCAAACAGCCTAATTTTAAATAGGTAATTTCAAGCAAAGTATAGTCTACACTTTTTACACCCTGTGCAGTTAAACACACCCAAGGGTTTGTCTTTGCTCCAGGATATTTGAGGAAAAAAAAAAATAAAGCAGCTTTTAGACAAGTGAAATGCTAAATTTGCATTAAACACTACTCTCCCCTCATTAAAAAAAATCACATAAAATTAAAAAATTTCATTGAAACATTCGTGGCCAAAATTATGGCATTGGAGGAATCTCTTAATTCTTCATTTAGTGGTCTTTAAACATTTGCCTCTATTTTAGCAACACCAAACATCCATTATTTACATTGGAGATTATTACTGGCTTTTGTACAGTAGTCAACCTTTGAAGTGGATCATCACCTTTCATCAAAGTTGTCTTAAAACTATTGAACAACACCCATTCTTGTCCTAGGACAATTCTGAAAAACATTTTTGATTCCTTTAAATGTTGACTACTGTATATCAATTAATGTGCATGAGTGGTAATTCTGTGTTGTTTTGGAAATAAATCTATGTATGGTATGTGTGTTTGTGTTATTTGCACTGAAACTGCACTTAAATGACACAGAATTGTGCATGCCCATTAAACAAGCACAAAAATACATACATTATGCCAGTTCACCCACCCAGAAACACAAACAGTGACGCTAAAAAAAGGAAAGGCTGGACTGAGTCAGTGGCTTATGTAAGTGTGACCCAAGTCATGCGGCAATGTTCTTTCTCGGAGGGGCTTACAGCATGCCATGCAATGTCAAAATGACTTTCATCATAATAAAAGTGTTTTACCAGAGGACCAAACATAAAGACAAAGATATTTTCGGGATTAAGCTGCAAGTCTCCCATGCCCTCAAACATAGTGTGACTGCATAGGTCTTCATTCATGTGCAAGTGTCAGTCCAGAGTCTTATTCAAAGTCAAGAAGTGTAGGACATTTAGAAGAAAGGTAAAAAGCATTTTAATATTTCCTCATCATTTATTCACCCTCAGATGGTTCTAAACTGTTCTGAACATTGTTGGTAACCATACTAGGAACAAAAAATATTATGAAAATCAATGACTGCTGCTTTCCAACCTTTTTCCAAAACATCTTATTTTGTGTTCAACAGAAGAAAGAAACTCAGTGGAACAAGCGGAGGGAAGAGTAAATGATGACAATTTTCCTTTCTGGGTGAACTATCCCTTTAAGACACGTGATGTAAGAATGTCTTTGAAGGATAAACAATCCAAACATTTTGCAAGATTGTTTAAACTAACCACCTAGCAATGCATTGTTTCTTTCCAAATACCTGGCTGGATACCTGGCTTTATTTACCTTGCACACAACAGCTCTGTACTTTAACCCAGACAGCTCTTTAACATATAATTATAGCTCTCATTAAATCTGTTCCAAAAGCTGATAGGCATAATTATACCTTCTTTTGGGCTAATTCTAAAGAAGCACTGCATGCATCCTTTGCAGACAATTCAATCCCATTATAATTATCCAAGATGCTTGACGAAACGCTGTCAAGCTTTGGCTGGTTAAGATAACCCTTCTAGCGGTGCTGGAAAACCCACTCTGCATGTGGAAAGCATCTCCCTTAAACCCACACACATAATTAATTTGCTATTATTTAAGACATTTAAAAGGCTATTAAGGAGGTACTTCTGCCAATAGTTATAGGAACTAAAAACATAAGCAGTAACCAAGGGAACAAATTTGTAAACAAATGTTCCAGTCCGGCGGCCCGGTGGCTTAGTGGTTAGCACTGTCACCTCACAGCAAGATGATCGCTGGTTCGAGTCCCGGCTGGGTCTGTTGGCATTTCTGTGTGGAGTTTGCATGTTCTTTTCGTGTTCGCTTGGGTTTCCTCTTGTTGCACAGTCTAAAGATATGCCGTATAAGTAAATGGAAAAGTGTGTGTGTGTGTGTGAATGTGTGTATGAGTGTTTCCCAGTACTGGGTTGTGGCTGAAAGGGCATCTGCTGCATAAAAACATATGCCGGAATAGTTGGCGGTTCATTCCGCTGTGGCGACCTCTGAAATCTAATCAGAGGCTAAGCCGAAGGAAAATGAATGAATGAATGTTCCAGTCCATTTTTAGACACGTTTACAAACTTCCCCTTCAGGGCATGTCTTCCACCATTTTAAAGATTTTGACTGAGGGATTGAGTTCGCTTCATTTGTACAATCCAGCACCTATATGTTATTGCAATACAATTGTTATCTCACCACAGTATAGTAGTTTCCAAGTGCTCAGAAAAAATCTTACTGCCTTCAATTTAGTTGAATCAAATGAAATTTTCTAGTCATCTTAACTTACGATTGGTCAAACTGACTAGAAATAATAAGTTAAACCTTTAATAATAAATAATAGTAATATAATAATAATAATTCCTTACATTTATATAGCGCTTTACTGGACACTCAAAGTGCTTTACACATTGCGGGGAATCTCCACATCCACCTGGATGATGCGACGGCAGCCATAATGTGCCAGACTGCACACCACACACCAGCTGATTGGTAGAGAGGAGACAGATGCCAATTATGATATGGGGATGGTTAGGAGGGACAGAGGCCAGTGGGCAAATTTGGCCAAAATGCCGGGGTTTAACCTCTACTCTTTTCGAAAGATATCCTGGGTTTTTTAATGACCACAGGTCAGCCCCTTGGTTAAACGTCTCATGCGAAAGACGGCGTTTACTGAGCAGAATAGAGACCCCATCAATATACTGGGTCATTTGGACCCACACAGACTGCAGGTTAAACACTCCCTGCTGGTCTCACTAACACCACTTCTGGCTGCAACTTAACTTTCCCATGTGGTCTCTTATCCAGCTACTGACCAGGTGCTGCAGCCCTGCTTAGCTTCAGTTGGCGACCATGTAAGAGTTGCAGAGAGCTAGCTTCCGGCTAATCTTATATAAACCTTATATAACTGAATAAATTTAGTCGAAGCCTGATTAACTTATTAAAGTAAGTTAAGGTCATATAAAAACTTTGGTTGTCATGAGTTTTTGTCATTTATTTTTTATACAGTGCATATAAACCTATTTTAGATGCTACGCCAGTAGTGGGGAGTTCTCCAATGTAACCAATGATGTACATTTGAGTCAACGAAACTGAGGGAAGTTAGCGAAGGAATGGTATAAAAATTTGGACTGAAAGAACAACCCTGGAAACCAAGAAACTAAACATAAGAACCATGAATTTGACAACAGATCAAAATAAACGTCAATATAAGAGACATTGAGAAAAGACATATTTTAAAATGCTTTTAAAACTGTGAGAAGGACTATTTTTTTTTCTTTTTTTGTTATAGCTTTATGGATAATCATTAAAGGGTTATTTTACCAAAAAATAAAAATTATGCTATTAATTTTTTTACCCTTATGTTGTTCCAATCCCCCGAGACATTGGAACCTTTTGGTTTTAAACGAATGTCTCAGGGAATGGAAACCATATGAGGGTGTGTAATTAATTAATGAATTAAAATTGTAATTTTAATGAAGGGTTTGGAACAGTGTGTTTTTGTCATGATAAAAGATAATCAGGGTTGTTAATTGCCTTAAAAACAGCCAGAATTGTGCGGCCATTTACAAAGATGGCACATTTCAAATGCACACTCTTCCATGGATTCCCAGACAAGCCAAGCAATTTACATTGTGATTAATGGGAATGTTTTTGTGTGCTGGGAATTTATTACGTTGTTAGTATAACATGCTAATGATAACTCACTATTGGAACGTCTTAAGTGTCTCCAGGCATGTGCTTTACATTTGGAATGTTCTGTGCTAAATTTTGGTCTAAGCTTGTATAAATCTCATTCTAAGCTATAACTGTTAGCTCTCCTTTCTATACACACACACACACACACACACACACTACTCACAAAAAAGTTACAGATATTCAGCTTTCGGGTTGAAACTTTACAGCTGAAATTAATTTGACCCTCTCACTTTTGAATGCACATGTCTAACTGTTCATTGTTTCAGTACTTTTTGCTAGCTTGCTGTTCTCTAACAAGGTGCTTAACGGGCAAAATTCACAGTTGGTTTTTGATCAATTGATTGACCAATACATTTTTTGGTTGTTACAATTGATATTTAGACAGTCCTGTTCATCATGCTGTTCACATTTTGACATCATGAGACCAAGATGACAATTAACAACACTGGCCTAATTTCATCTTCATGGACGACAGTGCTCCAGCTCATCGAGATTCCATCGTTAGAAATAGGTTTCTGGAGGCAAGGGCACCTTAAATGAAGTGGCCTGCAATTTCTCCAGACCTTAATGCCATAGAAAACCTATGGGGTCAGCTGTATAGAGGCTCGTAACCCTGCACCCCACTGAAGACCGTCCTTCGATAAGAGTATAATGCCATGCCTCAGCAGACAATAAGTCGAGTTGTGAACAGCATGAGATGACGTTGTCAAGCTGTAACTGGTGGTCAAGGCCACAGGACAATTTATTGAGACATTGACATTTTTGTTATATACCCATTACTGTCATTGGCTTTTGTTTTAATAGTTTGAGATGAGGAAATCACCATTGCACTCTTCTACTTCAAGTCTACAGGAACTACAGGTCTACAGTGTTACCAACTATTTTCAATGAAAAGGCGCTAAGCTCTGAAAAGTCACTAAATGTCGCTAGATTACATATGTCAATTAGCATATCACTGGCGTCATTGGTTAATAAAGGGGTGTTTATATTTGCACTATGTTTTATGTATGCATGTCAATTTAACTACATTTATCACTGTTTGAATACAGTATATTAGTATAGATGTGTAGTGAATTTGCAGTAATCTCTCAGACGTAATAAACTCAGACAAGTTCAGAGACTGTCACTGAAATATCTGATTGTGAACAAGAAAAGTTAAATTAAATTGTTAAATATAAAACAAAGGAGAAGCAGATCGGTTTGACTGTACAAGGGAAATACCTCACACTTGCGGTGCTAAATCATTTGCCGTTGGTACGCAAAGAATGATCTACTCTCAGGCTGCAGGTTTGAGAGAGTGCTGTACGAGGACTGGGCCACCTGTAAGTGCTCTGAGGCGGGGGAGGGGCAGACGGCATCACCCGCAGCCCGTTGAGAAGAATAGGAACGGATACATGAGAGTCTATAAAAATCTCCAGTAACACACAAAAAAGTTGCTAGCTTTGTTGCTAGCCTCTTTTTTGAAAATTTGTCGCTAGGGGGGGTCTAAAAAGTTGCTTAAAATAGCGACAAAGTCGCTAAGTTGGCAACACTGACAGGAACCAAAAGTTGCTGAGACTTTTATTTCAGTATGTTGATGTACTTCCAAGTGAAACTGAATATTGAGTAGGGGGGCGGGGGGCGGGGCTTTCTTTTGTGCATCATTCCCTTAGAGCAAACTAAAGGTTAGAGAAGGTATTAATATCAATGACTATAGAATACATAAGACATGTCACTCGTATAGTTTTGATTGGGGGGGAAAGTGTAATGTCAATATGGCGAATGAAGCCCCGCCTTCTATTACAGGAGACAATCATCGGTCGATATAGACTGACGATTCTCTGGGGGAGGGGCTCGGACCAGACGTGAGTTTCTGCAGATTTTGTGTGATTCGAACATTTACAAATGAAACTAAAGAGTGAGTTGTTGTTTAATTCTATTGGTGATTCCTAATATGACGTTTGATGTTTCCTTATTCAAACAGAATACCTGAGCATACTGCCCGAGAGGGGTTTCAAAGATGGCCGCCGAGTGAAATTACTTGCCTTAAAGGGACTTTGTATATAGTATTAGTATATAGGGACTCTATAATATACAGTTGCTATGGAAGCCATCGGGCTGACGTCAACAGAAGTACTGCCACTCCAAACGTGGAAGCAAATGGTTAGACTTTGATTGAAGATTAAAACATTTTTCAGTGGATTAACTTGCATGGATTAATTATTCACCTTAAGAATAAGAACATGAGCTAGCAAAATAAACATTGTAAATTTAGATTTCACACGGACTTTAAATGCCCTACTTTAATATCAGTGTAGTGTGAACTTTTACATTTTCCATAAATTTCACCCAAAAGCCAAATATCCTCTTTGTAAGTAGTGTATTTGTTTGTGTTTTATGCTTTACTCTCATTTCAGTGATACGTTGTCTTTATTTTTAGCTACAAAAGTGCTGCATGACATTAATGAACAAAGCACATCTACATCAGATGGCCCATTTTATAATTGTTCTGCTTGTATGTCTTTGCCTTTGTGGTGGTTATGCAACTGTATGCTCATGCCACACACACACACATAATGTTGGTGACCTAAATCTGTTGTTTCTCCTGTAAGGCTGTAAATACTTGCTGTCATTAAAACGAAGCCCCTTTCTCATTCAATTTTCACCATATAGGTTCCTCCAAAATCAGCCCACTCAGCATTTGTGTTTCAGTTACTGTGAACACGCCACAATTCTGCCTTTAAATAATAATTTAAAATAATTTAAGAGCTATCTCATTGAGATTGTAACGCCTAGAAAATGCATGCAAATGCCAATTTTTTGCTTTTGCCAAAGGGACAAGACCACCTTTTTATTCATTCTCAATCATGCTGAATAACAAGTGCTGCTATATCAACATTATACCATGAACACGCACTGTAAAAAATGCAGGGTTCGACACAATTCATTTAGGTTGTCCCAACACAAATTGATTAAGTTAACTTAACAAGTTTAAGTGGATTGAACATAAAACAATTAAGTTGCACTCAAAAAATCTCAAGATCTGTGTTGTTTAAGCTCGTGTTACATAAGTAGTTTAAACAAGCAGCAAAATAATTTTTTTGAATGGGGAATAATAATAGAACAAAAAAAGCATGATCCAGTTGCCCGATTGAAGGACCTGATGCTTACACATTTTGCAATTATTCTACATTTTTGCTCAATTTTTCATTGATGCTGTGCAGGTTAAATCTACATTCAGATAAAGCTATGAAGAACACACATTACACACATGAAACATTACACATTACACCCATGTTAAATGTAAAATAAACAGTTACAAATAAATAAAATACTAATAATACAATAAAAAAAACAGCAGTATAACATTTTGCATATTTACATCAACTAATGTTATTTATTACAAACAAGTATTCCCATCGATAGTCTTTTTGAGAGAAGTAACGACCGATTTTTTTAATGGTTGCTTTGCTAAATTGAAGCACGCTCAATATGCGAGGCTGACATATCGGACCCCCAGAGCCATCTAAATGAGACCCAGCTGCTGTGTTCTTGTTTACCCTCGCTACTGTGCACCTGCTCTGTGCTTCTTAAGGTTTGCATTTAGATCACTGTAAAACCGAAAAGATTAAATTAATTAAATGGGATAAGTTTACTTGACTCAAATGTAAGTGAAAGTTCACCGTACTTAATTGCTAAAAAGTTCTGTGAACTCAAAATCTGATTGTGTTGTGTTAAAGGTGCAATAGGAGATCTTGGAATCAGCTAACGTTAGCCTGATAGCAATGAAAGTCCCACCCTGCAAATTGCCATCCGAAGCCATGCCTCCTCAAAAAAATTATTTTTTTATGCTTGTTCAAACTACTTCTTTAAAATGAGCTGAATCAACACAATGCTTGAGGTTTCTTTTGGGACAACTTAATTGTTTTGTTCAATCCACTGTGTGGAATTGTGTGGAACCCATCATTTTTTACAGTGTGAACACATGAATGCGGACTAGCAACATCACTACAATACATCACATAACTGTCACACCCCCTGCACGTTCTATCAGCCCTGGTCACCAGTCACA
>CAIGQW010004624.1:5191169-5220359 GCA_903798125.1 Danio choprae | reverse complement strand
GTGTGTGTGTGGCCTAGGTAAACTCTATAAAGGAAAGTAAATATCCTTTAGTAAATGGCCAGATTACTGTAATCCTGTGCTTATGCTCCTGATATAATCTGACATGCTTGCTCGCCCATATAAGTCTTAAAATCACTTTCATAAATCAGCCTGATCTCAATGTATTTTAGGTATTTAAATGGACACATACATTTTTATATAGCCTGCCAGGCTTTTAGACCCATAGAGTTAGGTAAAGGTAGGTGCCACAGGATGAGAAAAAAAAACCTCCCTTCCTCTCCCTCTCTCTTTTGGGAGAGAGCGCGAACGAGCATAGCTGTGTCGCAATGACTCCACAGGCAGAATTGCTTGGAAATGCGAAAGGGAAATGAACGAACACGACGCCAACGACTGCAATAAACGACAAACCCACACGTAAGAACACATTTTATTTGCTGCTTTCTCGGAACACACTGTTAAATATTAATGCATATGCGCGCGCGTGTGTATCGTATGGTTCATGACCATGACAGCTACTTACGCAGTAAACTCCTTGGACATGTTTCACTAAGCGTTGACGCTCAGGTAAAAATGCTTTAATGGAAATGTAAATGTTGTTACTGTTTATTTTCGGGCCGCTGTGTTACGGGAACCGTATGTTTCTCTCGAGGACGTAGGCTATTCGGTCATTTAGATAAGATGGGAAACGACTGCAGCATGTTTGTTAGCGCAACCGTGCATGACAGTAGGTTTATCCATGCTAAAGGATCATATCCAATACTGAAGATACATCGGATTTGGTATTAAAACACCTTCACGGCACTCAAAAATGTTGGACGCGTCTACACCCTGTCAGGTAATCTAATGTATGATTGCTGTGGTGTATTTAAATAATAGTAAAAAAGGGTTAAACAACGGCATAATGGATCTTTTCTATTGAAAACTATATATATATATATATCTTCATTTTGAATCTTTGCCAAAAACAACTGGCCTTACCTGTTTAAAAATTGCAAGTACAGTAAACCCCAACTGTTGTGATTGACACCCTTTCCACCTATTCATGCCCTTCTTCACAGCATGTGTAACGGTTTTTGCTTAAAATAGTTAGCTCTCTTATAGATACAGAAGACAATGAACCAACCTAACCACAATGGTCATGTCAATCTCTTTTAAAGGATTAGTTTACCCAAAAAAGGACCAATTTTGTTATTAATTACTTACCCTCATGTCATTCCAATCCCCTGATACCTTCGGTCATCTTCAGAACACAGATTAAGGTATTTTTAGATGAAACCGGAGAGCTTCCTCATCCTCCATCGACAGCAACGGTGCCATTCAAAGTTCAAGAGTCAAAACATTGTGTGCAGCAAAAAAAAAAAAAAAAAAAGTGACAGGTAAGGGTGCGAATTTGCTACGGGCAGTACAACGGATTGTCATCAGCATAACAGACAAGCATTGTATTGCTCATAATAAACACGCAACCTAAGCTGACACGAATGACATAGGCAAATAAGGTTATTTTGACACAGTTTCACAGTTTTTGGTTCCCTTCTCTGGAACATCTGGGGACTGTTGCCATCTATGGAGGATAAGGGAGTTCTCAGATTTCATTAAAAATATCTTAGCTTGTGTTATGAAAATGAATAAAGGTCTCAGGGCATTGCAATGACATTTTCTTTTGCAATGAACAGAATTTTCATTTTTTCGTTCTAAAATATGTTATGTCATAAAT
This sequence comes from Danio choprae, assembly GCA_903798125.1. NCBI lineage: Eukaryota > Metazoa > Chordata > Actinopteri > Cypriniformes > Danionidae > Danio > Danio choprae. The sequence goes on along the minus strand of CAIGQW010004624.1, from coordinate 5,218,645 downwards.
TATTTGTACAAAAAATATCATAATTTGTTGTGTGACTGACATAATTAAATTATATTTAAAAATTGCATGGTGGAAATAAATTAGAAGACCCCAGATTAATAAAGGGACTAAGCCGAAAAGAAAATTAATGAATGAAATAAATTAGAAGGTAGTCGGTTAAGAAATTAGACGATTTAAAACATTATTCATTTACTTAATCATACATAAAATAATCCCTGTTTTTCTAATACTTCGACATTTTGTAATGGAATGCACAGTTTATGGAGGTGCAGGGACTGAACAACATTAGACAGTCTCATTTGTCATCTTGCTGACGTTACTTCAGACTTGTTTCCAACTGAAATAGAACCGAGAGGGTGGTTTTATTTTAGCCCGCCTCTTCACCATCTCACTCACAGCAAACCAACATTTGGAGGGCAGTCGCTAAGAATATTCAGCCCAAGCCATCGAACGTCATCAGAGAAGGAATGCGATTTTACGTAAACAAATGTCCAAATGCTGTCATTAAAGATATCCAAAACAAACAATTTTTCCCCCCTGTAGATTAATTTATTAATTGTGGATTAATTAATGATTTGTTCCTCTCATTGTTTACCTATGGTAAAATGACAAGGAACGTAATGACTAGGCTAATAATAAAGCGCAGCATTTCAGATCAAATAGAAAAAGTAAATATTTAAACGGAAGTTACTTTGCGAAATATGAATCATGTAGTTTTTATTTATTGTACAATAATCTCTTACAGGGGTTATTTCACCTAAAAATGAAACCTAAAAACCTAATTAACCTAAAAAGCAGCCCTCCGCCATTAGAGTTTTCACACCGTACCTGCCAAAGATAATGTCAGCAACTAAGAGGCATTATAAATGTCGAGTTTTAGATGCACAAATGAACACCGTAGTCTTCATAGACTGTCTTCTTCTGAGACACTTTTGACATTTTCATTTTTATAGAGCTCTGCCACTATGCAGATGCACAGGCGTTTGTAGCTCCACCCCCTTTTAAAAATTGGGCTGGGAGCACAATCTCATTTGAATTTAAAGCGACAGTCACCAAAACAGCACAATTGGGATCAAAGCCTAAAAGGGGCAGTTTTAAATAGTTATAACATTTATTTGTGGTTAACAGGTATTTTGAGCTAAAACTTCACATAAACACTCTAGGGACCTTGTAAAAAGGAGAATAATAATGTATCATTGGTGCCCCACACACAGAGAGAATCAGCTTCTACAATGAAACTAAACCCAGACTCTTGAATCTCTGAGCAACTTTATACTTGCATGGTGTAACTTCATGACACCGTCAGGTATACTGTGTGAAGTCATTGAGTTGTTACTATTTGTTTTTCAGTTGAAAAGAATTTACACAGAGAGTAGATATACAGAAGCAGCATGTATGCTTTAGGAAAGGTCACATTTTCCATTAATAATGTGTTTGAATGACCTCATGGTTATTAAACTGGAGAGAACAATTTCAAAAGTAAAATGAATATACATTTCAGGACCAGTAACATTTATTTTTATGGAAAGTATCACTATGGCGTGTTGTTGAAATGACATTTTTGTACAACCCCAAATCAGAAAAAGTTGGGACAGTATGGAAAAAGCAAATAAAAAAAAAGAAAGTAGTGATTTCTAAATTTACTTTGACATCTATTTCATTGCAGGCAATACAACAAAAGTGTTCCTTTGGTTCTTGCAACACATTTCAAACAAAGTTGGAACTGTAAAGCATTTACCACTTTGTAATGTTGCCATTCCTTTTCACAACACTTAAAATATGTTTAGGGACTGAAGAAACCAAGTGATGAAGTGTTTAAGGTGTAATTTTGTCCCATTCTTCCTGCAAACAAGTCTTAAGGTGGGAAACAGTACAGAATCTTTGTTGTCGGATTTTACTCTTCAAAATGCACCACACATTTTCTATTGGAGACAGGTCGGGACTGCAGACAGGCCAGTCAAGTACCTGTATCCTCTTCCTCCACAGCCAGGACTTTGTAATGTGTGTAGAATGTGGTTTTGCATTGCCTTGTTGAAATACGCATTGGCGTCTCTGGAAAAGAAGGCAGCATATTGTTCTCCAAAATATCTCTGTACTTTTCAGCATTAATGATGCCATCACAAAAGGCACTTGACTATGACAGACCCTGGCTTTTGGGCTTGTTGTTGGTAACAGTCTGGATGATCCTTATCTTCTTTGGTCCGGAGTACACAGTGTCCATTTATTCCAAAAAATACCTGAAATACTGATTCATCTGACCACGGTACATGTTTCCACTGTGTGATGGTCCATCCCAGATGCCTCTGAGCCCAGAGAAGTCGACAGTGTTTCTGGACATTGTTAACATAAGGCTTCCTTGGCACAGTACAGTTTTAACTGGCAATTGTGGATGTAGCTACGTGTTGTGATACTTTACAAAGGTTTTCCAAAGTAGTCCTGAGCCGATGTGGTGATATCGCTTATAGATGAATGAGGATACTTGAAGCAGTGCTGTCTGAGGGATCAGAGATCACGGTTGTTCAGCTTAGGCTTGCGCCCTTGTCCTTTACGTACTGAAATTTCTTCAGATTCCTTGAATCTTTTAATTATGTTATGCACTGTTGAAGGTGAAATAACCAAATGCCTTCCTAGCTTTCTTTGAGAAACATTGTTTTTAAACATTTCAATAATTTTCTCACGTATTTGTTGGCAAACGGCAGATGCTCAGGCCCATTTTTGCTCCTAAAGGACTAGACCTTTCTTGGATGCCTCTTTTGTACCTAATCATAATTTCAATCACCTGTTGACATCACCTGCTCAAATCATTTCATTATTTAACTAATCTACCTGATTACTAGCCCTAAATTGCTCCTGTCCCAATATTTAAAAAATGTGTTGCAAGAGCCAAAATTGGAATATGTGTTTATTTTGAAAACAAACAAACAATAAAATCATGAGGAACACATTAAATAATGTTTGTTGTATTGTCTGCAATGAAATACAAGTCAAAATAAATGTAGAAATCAATACTTTCTTTTTTTATTTGCTTTTTCTTTACTGTCCCAACTTTTTCTGATTTGGGGTTGTATTAATGAAGAAGATAGAGACAATAATTTAGACCAATAGCCCAGTGGTTAGTGAGTCGACACCAAGCGGCAACCTCACGCTTTCCCTCGTGAAGCCAATAAGGAAGTAACTGAAACTGCAGTTCATCGACTCGCCTTTGGGGGCTGGCTCCAGGAAGTCCAGGTGTTCACTGACTGCATTGCTAAACTGGCCAAGTTTACAGCTGATAAAAACATGTTTACAGCCTGGTACAAAAGATGGTTTTGGTGCTTACAGCTAATATTACCCTTCATGACAACTGTGAGGGGGGTGAGTTTTTTTATAACTCATCCATTTAGTTTTTATTAAGATATAATAAGTCTGCATAATTAAGAGCATGGCCACTTGAGTGATAGCTAGGTCTCGCTGGTCGCCATCATATCACCTCAGCTGATTCCGGCTTCCGGTTTTATGTGGCTTTACATAGTCAACTGCCTTTTGGAATAATTTCCTACAATTATCAGATAATATGGCATGCTGTGTGCACAAATTGTGCTCATAAACCATTCAAATAGCCTCCATTTCCCAGGTAAGTGAAATTATATACTTATATACCATATCTATAAAAGTATTTGTTTTATTTAGGATAATTTATCATTTATAATTATCTTTAGACCTGTAATGCACTCCAGAATCTGACAGATTGATTAGCTGTAGGCTATAGAACAGTCATCTGAAACGTTGTCATAGTGTTATGCCTCGATTTCATAAATAGCCCAGCATTTACTAACACATATTTGAAGTATTTGGAAGTAATTCGCGTTTTCCTCCTGTAGAAAATCGTAATAAGAACAATGCTTAGTGGCTCAATGCAGATAATGAAGTATTAAGGGTTTCTCCCAAAGAAAAGCCTGTCTAAGCAAAATGCTAGTAGGTGTCTGTAGCTCCGCTCACGCTCCGTCTCTTTGCCCTTGTTTGGTATCCCTCGGTCTGTGCGATGACTCGGGAACAAAATGGCGACGGTTGGCCACGCCCACTTGTAGCTTCATTTGCGTTCTTCAGAAACCTAAGGGTGACGTCACGGATACTACGTCCATATATTTTACAGTCTATGGTCGACACATGGCACTGCGGTGTTCTCAGTGACCCGAGTTCGATTTCCGGCTCTAGGTCCTTTGCCGATCCTTACACTCTCTTTGCTTCCCACACTTTCCTGTCTATAATCTCCACTGTCTTTTAATATTAAAGTTGAAACCCCCTAAATAATAATTTAAAAAAGACAGTTTATAGGATCCACAGACTTTGAATAATGACCTATTAAGTGTCTTATTTGTATTTTATAGTAGAAGCTGTGATTAGAGAAAAAGAAACACCATAGAAGCAATAGGTATTTAGTCAGGTGTCACAAATGTGTGCATGCATTTATAAGTGTGGTTTCATTTGCATGGGAGGGTATCTTATGACTAGACAGGAATTATAAATGAGACTTTCCTTGGGAGTTGAATTGTTTATGTTGAATGGCTACTCTACATGTTTTCAGTCATCTTAAGCCAAATCAAACCCAAATAATTCATACAATGTTCTGAACTGTTGGGATTCTTGGGAAGTCTGTAATACCTAGTTAATTCTGGCCTCAGTCACACACACTTACACGGTAAAATGGTTAAGGTTAAATGGGACACAGCTCTGATCTCATTGCCTACAAATGGGCCTCTGTCTGCGTCTGGAAACATTCACGGAAATGTACCGAAATGTCTGACTGTATGGAATCTGAACGTGCAAGACAGGAAAAGAGGGAGACTAGCGAGAGTGACAGACTCTCTTTCAACTGGAAACTTTCGAGATGCGGCCATGCGGAATGTAACACTTTTTTTTTTTTTGCCAATCCAGTTAGTTTACCTTTTTCTTAATGTATTTAACATCTTTGCATTACACAGAATGTTTTAGCTATTCAGAAATGTATAATTAGGAAATTGTGTGTCAGCTAAAAGCTTTTAGCATACAAAAACAAATGCAGAAATCAAATGTTAAGATTGTGACCTTTAAACCAACATGATTTCCAAAATATTTATTTTTAGGTATTCAGATAATTAATAAATACTAAAGGCAATAAAACACCAACAGCGTTTATTTCCTTTCACAAAAAAATGATTATAAGGCAGATATTAAAATGGGAAGTTCACCTAAAAATGGAAATTCTGTCATCATTTACTCTCTCCACTTGTTCCAAACCTGTTTGAGTTTCTTTCTTCTGTTGAACACAAAGGAAAATATAGTGAGGAAAGTTGGGTAGGGGAGGAAACAGCCACTGATTTTCGTAGTATTTTTTTGTTCTTACTATAAATGTCTGTCTGCTTTGTCCAATGTTCTTCAGAATGTTGTTTTGTGCTCAACAGAAGAAAGAAATTCACAAAAGTTTAGAACCACTTGAGTGTGAGTAAGTGGTCGTGAAATTTTTAAGTGCTTTCACATCACTTTAAGGGTCATAAAATGTATAATACGCCTTGTTTTCAAAATGTATTTTTAGCTTTGTCACAGTTTCACGTATGGCTTCATTCATTTTCTTTTCGGCTTAGTCCCTTTATTAATCTGGGGTCGCCACAGCGGAATGAACCGCCAACTTATCCAGCATATGTTTTACGCAGCGGATGCCCTTCCAGCTGCAACCCATCACTGGGAAACATCCATACACACTCATACACTACGGACAATTTAGCTTACTCAATTCACCTATATCAATTCACCCCCGCTCAATGGCAGAGCTGTGATAAACATGAAATGCTATTGGCTGTTTTTTTTTGAAGGGGAAGAGCTACGGTATATCCCCCCTGTCTTTATGTTTTAGTTGAAATTATGTCACACATAGAACAAAAATACTCATTTCAAAGCACTTCATGGCACCTATAAGTGTAAATAAGTTTGTGTAAATGAATTGCAAATAAGTTTCTTACAATAAAATAAACAGAGAATGGAGATTCTGAGCTTTCTCATGGTACCATATGTAGGGGTATTGGCCCTCTACAGGCTTTTACAATTTAAAAGAAACATTCAAATGTTATGATGAGTTAATGGTCTTTTATTAATATTTGATGAAAGGAATTAATTTCATTTTAGGTAATTCACTCTTCGTTTTAGAGTGTATCTCTCATATGTTTTATCGATCAATAATTGCAAATAATTAGTTTTCAACCATGTGTGTGAATTTACTTTTAATTTAATGCTTTTTTAATTTGCTTCTCTCTGCAGGAGAAGAAATAAGAAGAAACAGACGAGCATATGATTTCAACTAACAGCCACAACCATAGGCAATTTTGCTGTACAGCAGATTGTCAGTATGGTGTTTTTACTTCAGCTCTTTTTTCTACTGCCTCTAAGTCATGTCTGTGGAAACTCTCATTCTCTTCTTACCACCCATTCAAATCACAAACAGACTCATGTGATTGTCAAAAAAACAGATCATGCACTGGCTGCCAGTGCGGGATTAGAAGTTTCCAGACCTTTTCTCCATGGCTTCTATGGGAAAGGTTTCATTACACCAAGTAGGGTTTCAAATCAAAGGACTGAAAGACATCCTGAGGACACATTGTCAGCAGAAATACCACATAGTAGCATCAATGGGTCTAAAGGTCAGATTTTTATATCACCCAAAAACAGAATCAAAAGAGGTCCTAACCCAAGTGCCTCACAAGAGGAAAAAGAGACTAATGATGTGATAAAATCATCAACAGATGACACAGTTATTGATGTCAAAAAGGACTTGTCAACAGTTGGGTCTGATGATGTGACAATAGCTGAAAAAATTGCCTTAGTTGGGTCATCAACAGAGAATATAACATCTCCCAGTAAAAATGCTCAGTACAGACCACAAAGTCAGACTGCTCATGGTGTGCTTGAAAGTTTAACCACAGCACCTACTAATCCAACATTTAACACTTCACTCCAGACCAACCTTTCTGCAACTGTAGCACGTAATGAAAAGCTTACATCAACAACCAATAGGATGATCCAACTGAATGCCAACAGGACTCTATTGGAAAAAGGTAAACATTATGTATTGCTGATTGTCCTAAATAGTCTCGCCTTAATGATATCTCTTAAAATTCTATTGTATTTCTAGATTTTAATGTCATGCCATTTTTCATATTCTATTTTTAATTTTTTTTTATCAGATAGGCCGGCGATAACCTCTCCAACTAGAACGCAGCCAAAAAGAGAGTTTACCACTTTACGATCAGATGTTGTAACCACCTCTCTTAGCACAAGCATAACTAACCTACAACTAGAGGCACCATTACCAGGAGTGGACGTCATTAGTTTCAACCATTCACAACCAAAAAATCCTTTACAGTCAACGAGTTCAACAAAAATCAGCACAGACCAGTCAAGTGATCCAGGAACTAAAGGAACAGTGACTGATATAAAGAACACTAGAGGTTTGTTTTGTTTATTTGTCAGGTATTCCACCATCAGAAAGGACATTTTAATTTGGTATTTAAAACTATTCATTGTATGTCGTTATTTGTTATATATTATAGTATTTATTTTCTACAGCTATCTGAATAATATGTCTTCTTTTGATTTCCACAGGTAAGCCCACTTTTCAAAGGACTACCTCCCCTCTGCAAATTGGACATGGACATTTTGTATTTGAAAATGACAGACGGTTTACCGACAGAGACCAGTCAATATCTGTGGGAACAGTTCCATCTTTGAAGTCAAACCCTGCCTCTCCTACCCGTGCCCAACCCAGTGTTCCCTGTGGTACTGGTGTGGGTCCCTGTGTTTCCTACAAAGATGAAGACAAAGCAAAAAAATATGAAACAACAAATGGCAGCTTTTTAGTGTGGGCAGATTTAAAACGCACATTGTCATTTGCATGGGAACTGCATGTGTTTGGTTCTGCTGCCCTCTTCCTTCTACTTACTGCTGGTTCAATCCTTGGCTTAGTATTAGCTCCCAGCTTAAATTGCCCTCACTGTGGTGAACTAATACTCACCAATAGTCTTTTGCTTTTTGTGGGTGTAATCAGAGCTGGCCACTTTTTGCTTGACCCATATGGGACACGGCTCCTCTTGCCACCTCCTGTAATAATAGCTTTATACACGTTACCATTACCACTGTTAATTTTGGCACAGGCTGCACTAGTGATATTGGTACTAAAAGAAGCAGGAGTAACATGGCTACCACCAGCATTTCAGCGGCCCCCTTTATTAGGAGTGTTAGCTGTTTTACAATGCACTCTCTTACTGGCAGCAGATCTACTTTCCCCTGCACTTTCGCCTGCTGTTCCTGTTGTCCTGCAGAGTCTCACGCTGATAGCAGGTCTGGCGTTGTGTTTTGGCTATCTTTTCTTGGCATTGCCGAGGCTGCCTCGTACCCGTGAAGCACGAGGAGGAAATAAGGGAACAGTCGAAGGAAAGGTGCAGGTTTTGGCACGGGTACTGGTAGTGTGTGCTCTTCTTGGAATATTGTGTTGTCTGTTGCACATTTATGCCTGCCTGTGGCTGTATGGACTACTAGGAGACTGGAGGCGCTTTCGTTGGGGATGGTGGCTCTGTCAGTTCTGGGTACGACTGCTGGAGCTTGCCTGGGCTTTTTGTCTACTTTTGGTGTCTTCCTGGGTCTTCTGGAGACCCAATGGGGGCCACATATGTGGAGCACCAAGACAGGAAGGAGTGGCCCCAGAGAGCTTGCCCTCACCCACTCAATCATCAAACTCTTCCAGCAGGCATACATGCTGGGCAAAGATTGTGCAGAGCCTTAAGGTAAGGCAACAAAGAAAATCAGAAAGCAATGGGATTGGTGGTTCCAACAGTGGTACAATGACTGGAGAGCTGCCCAATAACTGGGCTGGACAGGAGCGATCAGGAGCGGATATTAGCAAGAGCCTCATACGAAATCGTGACCCACTCAAAGACAGCAATCACGGACGCAATCTGAAGAGCTTTGCAGGGGGCTCTGCAGGATCACTGCTAAGACTGCAGGCTCTTGCCCAGACACCTCGGTCTTTAAGCAACAGTCTGGACAGGGACAAGGAGTCAGCCGTTTCACTCTGTGATTTTGACCTGCGCCCTCCAACCCCGATTGACCTTACCCGCAGTATTGATGAGGCACTTAATCGTGAGCATCTGTTTATGGGCGAAAGTTTGTTTCACCCATTGCGACCAGTATCGCCTCCTCCATCTCCAGACCTGTGGATGCGACGGAATAGTGACCCCCAAATTACACTGTCATTGAGTAGTGATGAACACACATTGCTCACAGAGTCCTCCGCAGGTCTAGATCGCTCCATTCCCAGTACTGTGCCAAGCCGCCAGGTCACAGCCCCTCCTACACCCACTCATCAAGGCTTCCGTTGGGTCTCTGAGGTACCGGTGCCTTCCTCTTTGTCCTGCCCAGTATCTCTGCATCCTTCCCCAAGCACAAGTCATGCCCTCATTCCAAGTGCGGAAAACACAAGGCCGTTTCTAACCCCTGACTTTGAAAGTTCGCAATCAAATAGCAGAGGTGGACGCAGTTACTTGAAAGTCACTCGAAATGATGACTCAGCAAGTGTCAGCAGTGACATTATTGACCTTTAAACATGATCATGCTACATTATGATGGTATTGTTGATGGCACACAACAACTACATGTTACAGCACATTAATTTTCTCCTAAAAAGCAGAGATTACATATTTAATTATGACTTGCTCAGATGTACCGAGTCTAACTGTAGTGATGGTATTTAAAATAAAAAAGGAACACATCGTTGGGTGGCTGAATGTGTTCATTCAGTCAATCAACATAGAAACGCTCAAAGTATATATTGATTTTCTTTCAAAAGTCTTGTTTACAGCTATTCACATACAGTAGTATCCTAAGGACAAGGCATTCCAGAGACAGAATTTCGAAGCTTATGTTTTGTTTTTACTGCTGTTCTTGTGCAATTGTTTGTTATTTGACCTGTACGGCAAATTAACTTCTAGTTATGCGTTGTTTGTGTCTTTATTGCTTGTGGAGTTCAGTCTCCTGTTGTTATGTAATGCTTAGTGGCTATACCTTTGCAGTAGTGCGTGTTTTAATGCCAGTTTATGCAGTGCCTTGTCCCATAGAGCAACCTAAGTGCTACCTTAGCATGCATTGTAAACAGCTGTGTCTGGATAGTGTTTATTTTTCTTTGTAATGCATTTCAATAGAAATTATACTGTATGTTTTGGAACACTTTCTGGCCCATGCTTTATACTTCCAATTTATTCCCGCAGTGCAATTTACCAAACTTTCCCCACAACTGGATCAATGAGGTGGCATCTGTCAGAACGACAAAACAAACTTTGTTTGCTAGTGTATTTAGCATGCTCAAATAAAAAAACAAAAAACTGGAGGCTTAACTGATAACTATTTTGTCTAATACAGCAGAACTCATGTCCGAGCAATAAAATATAGAAAGCTGTGAGTATATCGAAAACAGATTATGTATATACTATATTTTTGTTTGTAAATAAGGATGTATGCTAACTACATACAGTGCATTTACTGTGAATGACAATCTTTCCTACTACAAGAACATACTGATCCTAAAATACACTATGTATTTTCCAGGCATATCTGTCTGTATGAGAATACAAATCCTGAAAAATAAAATGTTAATGTGTACAGTTTGATTGTGACATGAAAGAGATCTGATTAATATGCTTTGTACTGTTTTTCTTGTTTAATAGGGCATTTCTGTTTAAAATGGACGGGTAAAAGTACTTTAACATTACCTTCGTCTTTGTAAATAAAGAAAATGCTATAACTGTTTACAGTACAAATGCTTTTTGTTTAGTGGCCATGCCACTGTGTAGCATTATATGTACATGCAGTGTGCTGTGATATCCATAATTTAAATGATTTATTATTATTCATTGCAGCTTTCTATGGAAAATTAGACTTGATTGAATGAAATTAAAGGTGCCATAGACTGCATTGATTCAGTTAAATGTTAAATTGTTCTCTGATATCTGCTGTGTATAGTAGGTATGTAGCTTTGTTAAGTGCAAACATTCTCCAGAAGCAGATTTATATACACTGTAAAACAAATATATGATCAATTAGTCATGACAGCATATGTTTTTAGTCCATTGTAACTTATTAAAATAAGTTAATCATGTTCTAACTTAATTTTATAAGTTACACAAGCTGTTTTAAGTCAGTGTAACATAATATAAGTTCAATGGACTCATAAGGTTAATTTGATTCAGCTTAAAAATTTAAGGCAACCATTTTTTTTACAGTGTAACCACAGGAATTACCCTGTAATTTAAAAAAAGGTTTTTGGTTTTGTGCATCATTTGAATGGTGGTGAATAGAAATGGCCTCACGGTGGCGCAGTGGGTAGCACGTTCGCCTCACAGCAAGAAGGTTGCTGGTTCGAGCCTCGGCTGGGTCAGTTGGCATTTCTGTGTGGAGTTTGCATGTTCTCCTCGTGTTGGCGTGGGTTTCCTCCGGGTGCTCCGGTTTCCCCCACAAGTCCAAAGACATGCGATACAGGTGAATTGGGTAAGCTAAATTGTCCGTAGTGTATGTGTGTAAATGAGAGTGTGTGGATGTTACCCAGTGATGGGTTACAGCTGGAAGGGCATCCGCTGTGTAAAACATATGCTGGATAAGTTGGCGGTTCATTCCTCTGTGGAGACCCCAGATTAATAAAGGGACTAAGCCGAAATGAAAATGAATGAATGAATGAATAGAAATGATGTCTGCTCTGATGTTCCGCAGCTCACATGCAAATTAATTATGAACTATTTTAACAAAATGAGTAGATTCCTTGATAAATTACAGCCTTTTCAGCTGAAGGGGTAAAGCGGTTTTTTTTTCTAGGAGTGAGTAAATGAAATTAAATGAAAGTTTGCTCCTCCTGACGTGTTTTAGATGAAAAATAATCTAAATTATAGTTATAATTCTTGCAAAAGGGTTAGCTAGAGATGCATTTAGAGTTGTATTTTGAAGTTTTAACTTATATGAAAACAGGCAGGAGTAAATGTCAACCTCTGAAAAATCACAGAGCTATGTGATATGACACAATGCATAAACATGTAATAAACACATTCAGCAGTCTAGATGTGTTTGTTGCCTACAAACATTTGCCTCAAATTCCACAATATACACATTAAACTAACAAAAGATACAGTTAAACAGACCTTATGCCTGTTCGGGGGCACTGAATCAATTCATAATCTGTCTTTATTGAATTTTGCATTCTGACAATGAGCTGAGATTAAATGAGCCACTCCATGCCTGGTTGCATTACTTTAGAGCTCTATAATGCCATCTTGTTTTCAGAATAAGAGTCCCACATACAATTAGTATAATACTAGATTAGATCAACTCGAAAATTATAAAAGAGAGAGAAAAAAGGTCATTGTAAGGCAAGGCAAGTTTATTTATATAGCACATTTCATACACAATGGTAATTCAAAGTGCTTTAGATAAACAAGATTAAATGAATCATAAAGGGATCACACAATAAGCATAAGAAATAAAAACAACAAAGGATTAAAAAGATTAAAGACATGTTAAAACAAGTTTAAAAGGAATAAAAAAAGAAAGACAGTGCTGTCTATCAGATGTAGCACAGCTCTCGTTCAGTAAAGGCACAATATATGTAATATATATGTAATCTAAAAAATCAAATGCCACCTGGGGTGTGCATATTAATTATCCCATGTGTTTTGTTCCAATTGGCTTGTTTTTCACAGGGATTTCACATTTTCATGTACTGAAGTCTAATTATTCAGCTTTGTCTATCCATGGCACCTTTAAATATTGAAGAACATCACTTGTAACCTGTGGACAGCATGTGTAATTCAGTTGATCATAGCACCAATAATTCATTAAATTATAGTCAAATAATTTATCAGAATATTATAAACATGTAAAACCTCACACATTGCATACCTTCAGGTGCACTAGCTAATTTAGGTTATGCATGTTTCGATTTGTAGCTTCAAAATAAACTGTAACCTATAACATTCATTCATTTTCCTTCGGCTTAGTCCCTTTTTTTTGTTTATCAGGGGTCGCCACAGCGGAATGAACCGCCAACTTATCCAGCATATGTTTCACGCAGCCGATTCCCTTCCAGCTGCAACCCAGTACTGGGAAACACCCATAAACTCTCACATTCACACTCATACACTACAGCCAATTTAGCTTACTCAATTCACCTATACCGCATGTCTTTGGACTGTGGGGGAAACCGAAGGAAACCCACGCCAACACAGGGAAAACATGCAAACTCCACACAGAAATGCCAACTGACCCAGCCGGGGCTCGAACCAGCGACCTTCTTGCTGTGAGGCGACAGTGCTAACCACTGAGCCACCGCGCCACCCTAACCTATCACACAGATTCAGAGCAGGTGTACTTGACTTGAAAGGTAATCCTCAGAGTGGAATTGGATGCTGTTTCGCTAAAGCTACAGGACAGTGATTCTCAGGCACATTTTTGAGCTGTTGGGGGAGCTCCAGGAACACGGCTGAGAACCACTAGGACATCTGTGATCTGATCGCTTTGAGATGATGGTGATCCAGTGTTTTCCACTGTCACTTGGTTGAACATTATTATTGGTGTAGTGTGTACATATATACAGGGTGTTCAACCAATAATACTCTATATAAAAATCACATGTACGATGGGTGTGTATTGATCTTATTGTGCGATACGGAAGTGGCTCATTTGTGTGATTGTTTTAGAACTTCAGTTTCCTATGGGAGAAATGACTAGGAATAATAAATGCCCGAAAACGGTCAAACAACTTGCTCTACAAACAAGCATGTTTATGACTATACATAAAAAGTAGAATAATGTAATAAGAAAATATCAGTTTGCATCATCAAGCAGCATAAGGAGCTGTTTTAACATTTAAATATCAATGGAAGTGAATGACAACGGAAGTCTAGAGGCGAAACAGCCAATGGCGGCGACCGCTCGAACCTGAAGAAAAAAGTCAATAGTGGGTAGGGAAAGTCCAAATACTCAATTATTAATAATCACTGTTTCTGAAATCCAATAAATGGTTTGATGGTAGTCCTGAGATTTCTTCCATTGACATACATGTGAATGCTTTAGTTTTCAGGCAACGTGGAGTTTCCCAGGGTTCTATCCTAGGTCCTGCTCTCTTCTCTCTTTATCTTCTTCCCTTGGGCTATATCTTTAGGAAACATGGGATCTCTTTTCACTGTTAAACCAATGACATGCTTATTTACTGGTCTTTATTAGAAAACATGGGATTCTATGGGAACTATCTGCAGTTTCTGTCGCTCAAAAATATTTTAGTTTAAAAATCTTGCTACTTGTATATAATTAACGCTTCGCTCATCCTTACATATCGGATTTACTTCACCTCTACACTCCAGCAAGATTAAGATTGAAGGGCAAATTTCTCAAATCCTAAAAATCTGCTTAAAGACTTTAGATGTAGGTCCTACCTCCTGGAACTCCTTTGTGGTTTTACTTTTGTTCATTCATTCATTTTCATTTCGGCTTTGTCCCTTTATTAATCTGGGGTCGCCACAGCGGAATGAACCGCCAACTTATCCAGCATATGTTTTACGCAGTGGATGCCCTTCCAGCTGCAACCCATCACTGGGAAACATCCACACACTCTCATTCACTCACATACACTACAGACAATTTAGCTTACCCAAATCACCTATACCGCATGTCTTTGGACTTGTGGGGGAAACCGTAGCACCCGGAGGAAACCCACGCCAACACGGGGAGAACATGCAAACTCCACACAGAAACGCCAACTGACCCAGCCGAGGCTTGAACCAGCGACCTTCTTGCTGTGAGGCGAACGTGCTACCCACTGCGCCACCGTGAGGCCCACTTTTGTTTATTCTGTTATACTTTACTTTCATATTGTGTAGCACTTTGGTTGGCCTTGTTCTGTGCTTAAATGTGCTATAGAAATAAACTGAACTTGAACGTTACTATTGTGTTGCCGTGTCCAATAAATGTTGTTTCACCGATCTGAAATACACATTTTTCTTTTCCAGCTAATTACATTCACAATGATATCCAACATTATTTGGATGTGTTTTTGTGTGTTTTAGAGAGAGAGAGAGAGACATTTCTGCGTACACGTTTTGTGTCTAAAACCACGTACATAAGCTGCCTTTGTCATTTGTTTCTCAATAAATGTCAGCTATATATGCTATATTATACATTTAATAATAATTTCACCTCATAATAATTTAGTATAAAACACATTCACTATTTTTTGTTCAGAAATCAGTCAATTCAGTGCTTATAGTTGTATTCGTTGCATATTCCCATATGAAAAAGTACTATAGTACCATAGTATACTAAAATGTTTTTGAACCACACTAAAGTAAAATGTACTGTTGTATATATTATAGTATTTTCAGCTATTTGAAATGAATGCTACAGCATAATGTAGTATTAACTATTGTGAACGGATAAAAACTGATGATATAAATACAGTGGTATATTTTACTACAGTAAACTCTGGTGAATTGTGGCATAACAAAAACTATAGTCGTAGAAAACTTAGTGTATTGTATCATTTGTTTATCTTACTGTACTTGTTATTAGCACAGAAACTATAGAAGAGATTCATTCAAGTATTTACTATAGCAGTGTTTCTCAGCCATGTTCCTGTAGGACCACCAGCACTGCATGTTTTGGATGTCTCCTTTGTCTGTCGCACCCATTACAGGTCTTTCAGTCTCTGCTAATCAGCTGATGATCTGAATCAGGTGTGTTTGGTTAAGGAGACATGGAAAATGTGCAGAACTGGTGGTCCTCCAGGAACGTTGAGAAACACTACTATAGTATGGTTCAAAAACGATAAAATATTTACAATAAATGACTATAGTATTTTTTCAAGTGGGTTAAAATGGACACTTGTTTTTTAATTGGACTTTTGTTTTATCATTTGAAATATATAGAAAATGAATACACACAATCCTGGTTAAATAATCACGCAGAAGTATTAAATCTCAGTATGGAACTTGACAGTGGTGTTCTTCATCTTCTCTTTGTAGACCTCATCGAACTGTTCATTTTGTGCCACAGTGAAGTGACTTTTCCAGTCTCCAACTTTACCTTTCGGTACACAAACAAAAAAACGAGATCAAAGTAAATGAATGAACCGAATTTAAAAGGATTGATGAAAGTAGTGGTGTATCAACCTTTCCGCATGAACGGCGAGATCGTGAAGTCCATCGTTGGGATAGTGGAATAGTTGGTCATCTTGTTCTGTTTCATGGCATCGAACTGAACCCCATTTATTATTTTCTCCTTCTCTTCGTCTGAACGTGACAATTTCAAGAAAGTGCACAAACTTTCTACTTCGCCATTAATGTCCTGATCGAGCCATTGAAAATACACATTAAACATTCATTTAGATTTGATGCTTCTTGAAGAGGTTCTTGTGTACTGAACTTACTTTCGCCATATCCTCGTAGAACATGTAGTGTAAGTTAGGATATGTGTTTTTTTTCTTCCACCAATCACAGACATGGTCGAACCAGGGACCAAAAACCCCTATGTGTAAAATTGAAACAAGAAATCAGTGGTGAATATTTTGATTAATGCACACAATATAATATTTATTTGATTTTATTTTCAAGCATTTAACAAGAAATTTTTATTTTTAATTCATTATTTTTTCCCAGTTTAGTTGTTTGATGATTTCAATTATCCAATTGATTGATTTTTTTTTTTTTTGTGATGCTCATTGAATCTGACTAATAGGATTTAATTACAAATTTTTAATAAGTACTATGCTACTCACTCTTTCCTTTCATAAAATCTTCCAGGAAGCTGTTCCAGTCTCCGGGTTCAGGCTGCCCCTTGTTCATTCGATCAAAATGAAAATAGGAAACCGCATTGTCTTTAGCATTCCGAGCTACATACACCACCTGGACAAAAAAATGAAGACATTTTCCAACACATCTGATATATTAGTATATTATATTTTCTCTGATATTAATCACATTTATTCTCCTCAGTTTTAAAGGGCCCCTATGATGCAAAATCAACTTTTGGAAGCTGTTTGGACTGAACTGTGCGTAGGTATAGTGTGTCTGTAGTCATTTTAGAGTGATATAAACTCAAGAAGTCTCTTTTTAAAATATTCCCTGACGCTAAAATAGGGTCTTCTGTTCAGGTTGGACCCTCATTGTCAGGGTTCCGCCACTCCGGTCTTGTAAATTCATGTTTTGGTGGCAGAGTCCAGACACTAGTCCTGTCTTGTCCTGTATGTTCTTGTTTCTGGTTGAAATACACTATGAACAGCAGCTAAGCTAAATATTTTCTTTATTTTCTATTTCCACCTGGGGATACTCATCCCGACGTCCCTACAGACTATGCAGCGCCATCGATGCGATCCTAGACCTGTGAAGAGATGATCAAAGGTATCCTGGACCAGGCCGTATCCCGAGCTGATGCTGTGGTGGACATGGAGGAATGGAGTGCATGAGACTGATTCCTGAAAGGCTACAGGGACAAACAAGTCTACGCTTGATCCTGTGGGCCAGACTGACCTCCCGCTGGTTCCCTACCCACCTGCAGCTTTCACGATGGATGTCCAGCTTCCCCAGCCCCCGGCGCCTAGACTGCAGCTCCCAACAGGAAGTTTGACCAGAAGGAAAATTATTGTGCCCAACAGAGCCTGGTTTCTCTCTAGGTTTTTTTCCCTTCACTTCGTCAATTGGTGAAGTTTTTTCCTCCACTGTTGCCACTGGCCTGCTCGGATCGGCACTTGTGGAGCTGCGCTTCGGTGGATTTGCTCTTCAGTATTTGAACTTTCAGCAGTGAAACTTAAACCACACTGAACTGAACTAAACTGAACTAAACTCTGAAATCTGGACTTTACTAGAACATGTTAAGCTGCTTTGGCACAATCTACATTGTAAAAAGCGCTATATAAATAAACTTGAACTGAATTGAATATGTTATGCTCGGCTCGAGTTTTCTCAGGACGAGCACTCCTTTTCTATCTTTGCGTGTCTCTGTATGAGCGCCGTCGTCACTGCGCTCAGGCCGTGCAGGTGCGCGAGGTCTGGGCGTGTTTGCGACGCGCGTTCTCGTCCTGGTGTTTGTGTTCATTATTTCTGCAGCGTGGTGTTTCATTCCCAGCGTCTCAGTCTAGTTAGTTTCGGTTTCGGTTGGCGCTGGGATGAAACATGCAAGATTGTGTTGTTTCTTTGTGTCATGTGCTCTCCCGTCTATTGTGGAGTCCCACCCTCCTTGTTAACTCATTATTATTACCTTCACCTGTCATTGTGTTAATTATTTCTGCTTACATTCTCCTCATGTCTGCTGTCCTGTGCCAATTCGTCGTCGTTTTTAGCACTTGTTTATAGTCTTGTTTTTTTTTAGTCCTGATCCCTGCCCAGTCAAGTTTGTTTGTTTGTTTGCTTGCTTGCTTGTGTGTTTTGTTAATGTTTTCCCCCTCGGGGTAGTTTGTTTTATTTTTTATTATTATTAATAAACCTATTTGTAGTTCTGCAATTGAGTCCTCTCTCCTTTCCCCACCCTACAACTGTGACACTCATAGCTTGTGAACTGACAAACTATTTCAAGCCAATTTTTTTATTGTTTTGTTTATTTCTTGACATACGCAGCAAAACTCACAATATACACATTAACAAACGAGACTTTAATTAAACAGATATTATGCCTCTTTATGTGCCGAATAAGTTTATAATCCACGTTTCTGTTTATATAAGAAGCTAAACCTTAAACAAAAGAAGTGTACTTCAAGTTACCTTTCAGTAAGTATACTTACGCAATATAGAAGTATATTTTGAAGTATACTTCACATATTAACATCTATGCACTAGAAGTATACTACTAGAATACCTCTTGGTACAGAATTGGCCCACTTTTAGTATTTAAAAGTATACTTTTAAGTGCACAACTAGTCTACAATGAGTTTTTTCTTCTATTGTATTGTAATTGTCGGCAACGTGGTGCCTTAGTGGTTAGCACTGTCGCCTCACAGCAAGAAGGTCGCTGATTCGAGCTCCGGCTGGGTCCGTTGACATTTATGTGTGGAGTCCATAGACATGCGCTATAGGTGAATTGAATAAGCTAAATTGGCCGTAGTGTATGAGTGTGAATGTGAGAGTGTATGAGTGTTACCCAGTGCTGGGTTGCAGCTGGAAGGGCATCCGCTGCGTAAAACATGTGATGGATAAGTTGGCGGTTCATTCCGCTGTGGCGACCCCAGATTAGTTAACTACCCTTTGAAAAAGAAGTGTATTTATATATATATATTAGTATACTTCTTATAAACTAAAAAAAAAATAAGAAAGTGGTACTTTGTCTATTTTTTGTACGCACGTCTCTGAAATGTACTTCACTTTCAAAAACAAGTTTATTTAAATATACTATTAGTATACTTTTTAAGGCCTCACGGTGGCGCAGTGGGTAGCACGTTCGCCTCACAGCAAGAAGGTCGCTGGTTCGAGCCTCGGCTGGGTCAGTTGGCGTTTCTGTGTGGAGTTTGCATGTTCTCCCCGTGTTGGCGTGGGTTTCCTCCGGGTGCTCCGGTTTCCCCCACAAGTCCAAAGACATGCGATACAGGTGGATTGGGTAACCTAAAATTGTCCGTAGTGTATGAGTGTGAATGAGAGTGTGTGGATGTTACTCAGTGATGGGTTACAGTTGGAAGGGCATCCGCTGTGTAAAACATATGCTGGATAAGTTGGCAGTTCATTCCGCTGTGGCGACCCCAGATTAATAAAAGGACTAAGCCAAAATGACAATGAATGAATGAATATACCTTTTAAACTAAAAAATACTTGACTTACACTGACTGGAAGGTTTTAGCATATTTGACCTATACTTGTTCACATGCTTACACTTAAAAGTATAACTACTTTAAGTATACTTTGTTTTGTAGTTGTTTTTACTCTTTTGATTGAGTGGCCTATTAAATATGTTTACACAATATTATATACTCCCTGGGCTTCACCGCTAGGGCTTAAAGGCTAGTTCTAGACTAAACTGCAAGTTTGAGCCGTCTGTGCTGTCTAAACCTGCAGTGACAGACTTTAAAATACACCAAGATGCACGTAATATGTTGCAAGTAATGTGTTTCTCAGAATTGTTTTATTTATTTATTTATTTTTTTATAAAAGCTGCTTAAATGCCCTAATTAAACCTTAAATCAGTCAATGTATCCTGGGGGATACAAACATTTTGAGAGGCTGTGGTGAGAGAAAGTGTGAGTCTAATTTCTTGGTATCAATTTGAATAGTTGTTTGTTGTGTATACTAAGATCCTTTGACTTTGTTGATACAGTCTGTGTTTAGCTGACAGGCAGCACTTAAAAATAGCATGGCTGCCTTTGTTGAGAAACTACTCGAGTTCAAGTAAATGTTGATCTAAATCACAAGTTTTTCCTCCGGGTGCTCCGGTTTCCCCCACAAGTCCAAAGACATGCGCTATAGGGGAATTGGGTAAGCTAAATTGTCCATAGTGTATGTGTGTGAATGAGTGTGTATGGATGTTTCCCAGTGATGGGTTGCGGCTGGAAGGGCATCCGCTGCGTAAAACATATGCTGGATAAGTTGGCGGTTCATTCTGCTTTGGCGACCCCAGAATAATAAAGGGACTAAGCCGAAAAGAAAATGAATAAATTAATGTTTTAAAGTGATGGATAATTACGTTTATGCAGGATATTTCAAAACTTTCTTTGCTTTGTTACTATTTTGTTTTCTTTCTTATTTTTAGCTTTATAAAGTATATTAATAGTATACCTGAATAAACTTCTTTTTTGTAAGGATGGATAAACTTGAGAATATATTATGGGAAATTATTGTTGTAATCAGTGGCGAATTTAGGCAGCATGTTGCTGGGGGCGGCACGGGGAGACGGTGCAAAAAAATACAAAATAAACTGCCATCTATGCCCTAGTAAAAGTTTTGAGATACGATTTACTTTATGCACGTGTATTAAACACGAGTGGTAATCCCAGAATAAAAAAGTTTCTCTATGTGCAACTGAAACAACGCTGGTTGAAGCAAACTGACGCATGCGCGCAGAAAACCATTTCCACACGCGCCTCACACACACCGCTTCTGCTTAACAATGACGCGCCGCTCCTGCTCCCGGTGTAAATCCCAGTTGTTTACATGCACGCCAATAAAATACGTGCCGCTCATGCGCTGTGAAACCGGAGTAACCGGGTTGGTGAGGGTATATGGGGTGGTTCGACCAGGGTGCCATTTAAGCTAGAATCGCCACTGGTTGTAATCTCATTACAAAACCTTGTGGCCAATCAAACTCTGCCTAAGGTGTGCATATTAATGATCTCAAGTGGTGTTTTTATCCGATTGGCCTATTTTTCACTTAGATAACACAGTCACAGTTTTCACATTCACAGTTACATGAGAATGAGCTGGTGTTTGAGGCTCAGTGTCATTTCAATGTACTGAACTATTTTCATTAAAGTATATACAGATTTTCATTCTATGGCACCTTTAAGTAGATTATTCATTCATTCATTCATTTCCCTTCGGCTGAGTCCCTTATTTTTCAAGGGTCACCACATCGGAATGAACCACCAACTCCTCTGGCATATGTTTTACGCAGCCGATGCCCTTCCAGCCGCAACCCAGTATTGGTAAACACCCATACACTCTCGCTTTCACACACACACTCGTAACACTACGGCCAATTTTGTTTACCCAATTCACTTATAGTGCATGTCTTTGGACTATGGGGGAAACCAGAGCACCCACAAGAACATGGGGAGAACACGCAAATGCCACACAGAAATGCCAACTGGCCCAGTCGGGACTTGAACCAGCGACCTTCTTACTGTGAGGTGACAGTGCTAACCACTGAGCCACCGTGCTTCCCTTTAAGTAGATTAAGGCTAATGTTTCTGCAAATCTGCATCTAGTTTAGTAACAGACTAAAGTCCAGCATAAGCTAACTGAGATTTATAATCATGGCAAACAGCTTAACTTTAGCTTTTGCACAATTTGTTATCCAGTGGTATTGTGTCACTTCTTTATTCAAAATGTTACACGGTTAGCATACCAATAGCAGGCTATAGGCAAAATATTGAGGTAGCCTACGGTAGTAGTAGCAAGCGAGGGGCAACAAAACTCATTGTACTAACCACATCCTCAATTTATTGTTTAAGCTAAGCTGTTACATAGGCGACTGTAGGGAACTATTTAAAATAATGCCAATGTTTTTTATTCATTCCCTTTATATAAATAGTTCTTCATTTAAATCACATTTCTAAACAATGGGCTTGGCTTTGGTAGTTCAAGATTCACATCATATGACAGATTCATAAAGTTGCCACTTTCCACCTACTCCACATTGTGGAGTTAAAGAAAGTATTTTACTCATTACCCTTGAGTTCTGCTCCCAGAAGGACTTGGGGACAAGTTGAACAGGTAAGTGAGTTTTGATAAGGCGAGGAGATTTCAGTTTATCAGCCAGTTCCGTGCCTGAAAGGGAAAATGAAACTGATCTTAATGTTGACATAATGGAATGTGTACTTTCCAGTTTGCTTTGCATGTCCCCTGTTTTATGTATCATGTATTTCCTTCTTCCTTGTTTCATGAATATATGTATTTTAACCTTTGTTTTTGTCTTGTTTCCATGTTGATGTAGCCAATCTATCTTTCAGACAACCATCAAGTTGTAGCAGTTAATGAAGAATAAACATTATTCAAAATGACAATACGAAGGTTCAGTTCTTGGCCTGTTGCTTTTCACATTGTATCTGCTACCCTGATGAAATACTGTTTAAAGGTCCCGTGAAGCGCTTTGAAATGTGCATTTTTTATTCGACGTATGGCGTAATCTCAAGTGAAAAGCGCAAAGAGGGCAGGACATAGAATAGCTCCTCCCTTTAAAAAAAAAAACAGCCAATAGTGTTTTGTTTTATCCCAGATCTGCCAGTAAGAGTGGTTGAGCTCAAGCGCATCAAATGAACAGCAAATGAGAAGCGTCATGAAGGGGGTGGGGCATGTCAGATACTAGAAAGCATTTGATTGGTCAAGATTTGATGAGAAACTAAAGTATGATCGAGGTGAAATGAAAAAACAAACAAACGTTGATCCATTTAGGCGGAAGTGACAAACTACAAGCTTTACATGCTTATATCAGTTTTATATAACCACA
Organism: Danio choprae; assembly: GCA_903798125.1. Classification (NCBI taxonomy): domain Eukaryota; kingdom Metazoa; phylum Chordata; class Actinopteri; order Cypriniformes; family Danionidae; genus Danio; species Danio choprae. Next base: position 5,195,470 of record CAIGQW010004624.1, on the reverse strand, counting down.
CTAGCTTATAGATATCCTTGAAAACTAAAATACTGATACTAACATCTAAAAAAATGCTATTTTAATTTCATTGGACCTTTACAAAGCGATGCAAAAAGTATTCACTTTTACACAGACAATTATCAATTTACAACTGGCCCAGTCGAACCAGCAACCTTCTTGTTGTGAGGCGACAGTGCTAACCACATTGCGGCAAGATGATAATTTAGACAGATGAAGGTTTTAAAAAGAGCTAAAATATATGTTACTTTTTAGTTTGACAACTCCTTAGGTTTATAACATATGTTTATAATCCTTAAAAATGATAACCCATAAAGATATTATAGTAGCATACATTATATTATAAAATCACACTATTGTTAAATAGCTACATCAAATGTATTTGATTAAACTGTTTTTATGCATTGACAAATGAAAAAAGCCATAACTGAATCCTTTCAAATCACTGAATTATTATGACCAGTAAAACAACCAATGTTTATTCAGGTTTTATTACTGACTTGCTTTATACTGTTGCACTGTTGATTTAGTGGCTAATTTGTATTAATTTGTACAAGCTCATTTTTACATTTTAGCACTAATTGCTCGTCCCTCAGTGAGGGGGTAGTGTTAAGCGTGGGGTTTTGAAGCATGTCTCATTTTATTTATTTATTTTTTATTATTTTTAACGCTTCCATACGAACTATCAATTTGTACAAATTAACCACTTTTCTGGAAATAAGTGAAATTGTTATTTTTCCTTATGAGTTCCAGCTGAAGCTTCTGGAGGAGCATATGATGTAAATGTTATATACCAGAGTAGCCGGAGCTACTTTATGTTTATGGGTATGACAGCCACAGGCAAATTATTTATGTACACAATTTTCTGCTTAATCAGCATTGACATGTCTAAAATATAAACATTTTTTACTGTTGACTGTCAAGTGTGTCCAAAACGGCTCACTTGTTCACTAGAATTCTAATCCTTTTAGAAACAGGTCATTTCACTCAATCAAAGAGTGAATATGATGAAATAAAATTGTCCAAATTAAAATTTTGCATACCTCTGTTGAACACAAAAGAAGATATTTTGAAGAATGTTGGAATCTTGAAACCATTGGCATCCGTAGAAACAAAGGGCAAGACACGATTTAAGTCAGTGGTTGCAGGTTCACAACATTCTTCAAAATATCTTCTTTTTTGGTTTAAAATAAGTCACAGGTAAAGTAAATGATGGCAGAATTTTTATTTTCAGGGTGAACTATCCCTTTAACTGACATTAAAGCAATATACTTTTGGTTTTTCCTTAACTTTTTTGTATTCAAATTCATTATAACCATAAATCATTAAAAACACATCAGAATATATAAGTTGGCACTACTGTATGTGTTTTTAAATGTACTATAGGCTATTTTTATATCATTTTAAAAATTAAAATGAATTCAAATTAAAACTAAATTCATTTTCAAGAATATTTTCTTTCTTGTCAGTTAATTTCTCATTGTGAATTGCTATTGTAACTGAAGGAGGTTTTCACAGAGTTGAGAATCCAATTGCAGATTTGTTTACAAGAATAGTCAATCAGGCAGGGGACAATCACAGGAGCAACCGGGTACATACAGTACAGATCATCCAGAAGGCGTAGTCGATAATCAGGCGAATGGTAGGGATGGCTGACGTGAAACTGACGTTTCGACACAGTGTCGAGATCCCGAAGCGCTAGTGTTTCGAAACACTGCACCGAATCATGATCCGAAACACCCAGGTCATGTGACTAAAGTGATTCGAAACACCCAGGTCACGTGACTAAATCGATTCAAAGCATCGGTCACTTCAGAAGCGTTTTAAGACCTGGCGAATCTATGTTTGACTGAAAGGTTCGAATAAACTTCTATCTCACGTAGCCTAGTGAACCGTGTGTGTGTAAATAAAAACTGTGCTGCAAATGGCCTGAGATCAAATATCGACTTATATTTTGAAATTATGACAATGTATTTCAATAATGTTACTTTTTATGACCAAAACAAGACGTGTTCGTACGGATGTCAGACCACTGTTAAAACAAAACATGTTACAAGCATACAGCATTTAAAAACTAACATCTATAGCTGCATATCACAAACACACTCATTTAATAACAAAACAACAGCAACAACAACAACAACGCATGTTAAGCTTGTTAACAACAAGCTTTCTTGTTTATTAGTTCTTCATATTTAATTTTCAGCTTTCCCTTGCTGAAAAAAGTAGGCAAAAAGTGTAAGGGGAATTGAAGGCATCATGTCAAAAATATATAAATCAATGAATGAATTTTTAAAATAGAAATAAAATCTTTGGCGGTTATTCTTGACGTATTTGGACGTAAGTTAAAAGAGCTGGAGTCAACTCTGTCAACTAATGCAGAATGAAGTCAGTAGAGCACTTCAGTGTATATGCTCGGGGAACTTTTGCCTCACCTGTGCTTTCGTTTCTGAAAGGATACAGAATCCTGGCTCTGATTTATGAGACCCAGAAATAATGTATATTTAATTTGGTACAAAGCAGAGAATTTAAATGTCAGCACAAACATGACACAGAATCTATGATATTGGACTTGACGTAATAAGTAATTTTAGAATTTCATAAAACAGTAACAGAAAAAAAAAAATCCTTCTAACATATTATACTGTAGTCTCTGACCTGAAGGCAACCCTGGAAAACAAGACTCCAGGAATGGCACTCTCATATAGATAGGCAGGGAGGTCTGGCGCTCTGGATCATCCTTACTAAAATACAGAAGATCTAGAATATAAGAAACCCAGGTGGTGCCTAAAAAAAGAGTAGAGTGTTGAAACATACATGCAGTGAAGCAGACTTATAAAACACATACAGCCCTCCTGTGATTTTTGTTTTCTTTTTCAAATATTTCCCATATAATGTTTATACAGAGCAAGGAATTTTTCACAGTATTTCCAACAATATTTTTTCTTCTGGAGATAGTCCTATATGTTTTATTTTTGCTGTAATAAAAGCAGTTTTTAATATTTTAAAACCATTTTACGGTCAATATTATTAGCCCCCTTAGGCAATATATTTTTTAATTATCTACACAACAAACCACTGTTATACAATTCATTCATTCATTCATTTTCTTTTTGACTTAGTCCCTTTATTAATCTGGGGTCGCCACAGCGGAATGAACCGCCAACTTATCCAGCATATGTTTTACGCAGCGGATGCCCTTCCAGCCGCAACCCATCACTGGGAAACATCCATACACACTCACTCATTCACACACACACACACACACACACACACACTCATACACTATGACCAATTTAGCTTACCCAATTCACCTGTACCGCATGTCTTTGGACTTGTGGGGGAAACCGGAGCACCCGGAGGACTGTTATACAATGACTTGCCTAATTACAATAACTTGCTTAATTAAACTAATTAATCTAGTTAAGCCTTTAAATTGCACTTTAAGCTGAATACTAGAAAAATATCTAGTAAAATATTATGTTCTGTTCAAATGTGCTGTTGACTTTAGACCGGCTTTTAGCTAGCCAATGGTGCAGTCTGTTTCAGTTTAAACCACAACAGCAACACAACAACAATGCACCTTATCAAACATCCTTTTCAGACCAGCACGACCCATGGCCGTACAAACGAGTGCAAATGCATATCCTATTTACACAACATGCGCAGGATGGGGAAATGATCTCTGAACCTGGTTGAAAGTAAAAACCAGTTGCGTCCCACCTGGCGCTACATTGCGGGCCCCAATTTTTTTTCTGTCACATTTAATCAGTATAATAAATACTTGCTTTATAAAATTTTTGCTTCATTAAAAAACAAAAAACCTGATCACATTTATGAACAGGAGCTTAGTGGTCACATAATATACAAAAAAATGAATTCAGTGCTCTACCTGCTTTGGGGTAAGTGGCGATTAGAATGTCATCAGGTCTTGCTTGGAAGTTTTTCACATTTTCCCAGTTGTCAGTGAAGTAGTTGACCATTGAGATACCCTCAAAATCAAATATCTCAGGTCGACTAGGTAGTTTAATCTGTAGTGTTAAAATTGTTAGTGATGAAGCTTTACTGCACTGATAGGACAAAATGATAGAAGCATCAATAAGATCAAAACCTTTAAACAAGTACAATTTCAGAATAAACTTGCAAAAACATGAAGAAAATATGGACAGAAAGATCAAGCTATAACTTGAAGAGTATAAATATATTTCGTTATTTCTTAATAATCATATTTATAATGTTGAAGTATATCTTTATTGTCACACCCCCTGCACGTTCTATCAGCCCGGATCACCAGTCACACT
>CAIGQW010004624.1:5114774-5131169 GCA_903798125.1 Danio choprae | reverse complement strand
GTCGCTGGTTCGAGCCCCGGCTGGGTCAGTTGGCGTTTCTGTGTGGAGTTTGCATGTTCTCCCTGTGTTGGCGTGGGTTTCCTCCGGGTGCTCCGGTTTCCCCCACAAGTCCAAAGACATGCGGTACAGGTGAATTGGGTAAGCTAAAATTGTCCGTAGTGTATGGATGTTTCCTAGTGATGGGTTGCAGCTGGAAGGGCATCCGCTGCGTAAAATATATGCTGGATAAGTTGGCGGTTCATTCCGCTGTGACAACCCCAGATTAATAAAGGGACTAAGCCGAAAAGAAAATGAAAATGTTTAGAAAAGGGCTATGAATATTATTTTTTAAAAATTATATTTGTTCTAGAAACAAGACAAACTCTAGGAAGAAACTCTTCTTTTGCTTGCTTATTCTTCTTTTACTGTGTACTGTGTCTTTTGTGTCCTCATTCTTGTTATTTCCCCCCTCACAGCCTCTCTTTCAGCTCTTGTAATTATTATTGGCTGCCTGTCAAGTGTGTCAAGCTCGGGATTGTTTCAGAAGACTGAAAGAAAAGAAAAGACATACACAGCAGCTAGAAAAGCAGGAGCTCAGTCTTTTTTTTATGCAATAAGTATTATGAGGAAATGAGAGGAAAGGGAAGTATAAAGTAAAATGTAATGTCATATGGTTGAGCAATTTAACATTTAAGTTTTAACCATGAGGTGGTACGGTGTCCTAGTTTAGCATTTTATTTTATGCAAGTAGTCTATGAGTAGAAAAGCATATACTGAGGGGGCGTTGATACTGCTTCCAATGCAATGATGTTGCCAGTCAAACTGGTGTTTACTGACAATAATATTTTTTACTCTCTCACACACACACACACACACACACACACACACACACACACACACACACACACACTAGCAAAACTAGTTTTAACTTGTCTATAACTTAGCAAATGACTATGGATTGAGTAGGATAAATCAACAACTTGCCTTGTGTTAAGGAATAAAGTATTTTTTTTACATTTATTCAGCAAAAACCACCTGGATATATTTTATCCCATTTATTACAGCTACAAAACATAAAAATTGAGCCATAATAGTTTATTAATTATTTCATTAAAGGTAACATATGAAAACGGCTGAATGGACCATACTTGCCTACATAATATTCAGTCACAAAATGGCAACAAAGTTCGAAACAATCTCATAGACGTGAGCACATTTTCTGACGATCAAGAATATTTGAAGTACCCTGATGATCCTGTGTTATTCAGTGGCTGTTATTTTAGAATAACATGCCTTGGAATGTTGCAATTGACAGAATGAAGTATTCCAGACAGTTGTGTAATAAATGACAAGTAAGAGTCTCTGGACTTGGACCAACATTAGGATGAGGAATTAATAACATCATTTTGGGTGTATTAACCCTTTAATTCAAACAGACCCATGTAAAAAGTGATAAATAATATGTATTAATTAATGAGACTTTAGTTATTGATTGTCCACTCATTTGAAGTGAGTTCAGATGCAGTTCACAGAGGCTCCAGTTGATCTTTGCTGAAGTTGGTTGATGAGAGAAAACCGGCAGAAGGTCTTTGAAGGACCAAGCTAAACATTGCACAAACTTAAGTCCATTGAAGACTTTAGCTCAGCATCCCCAGCATAATTTCACAAAGAACCTGAATCGATACGTAAACTATATAAAACAAAAATAAAATAATGACATGGGAAAACTTGTAAAGATTACAGGATTAGAATGAACTGTGTAAAAACAAGTGCATATGACTTTCAATATACATTCGGAGTGAACTTTACATTCCTGTGGGTTGTCTTATTGTGATATTTTTTGTCAAGCAGTGGTCTAATTTTGCCTGGGTATTGTATTGCATTACTGTTTGGGGTTAATTCATCTGGCACCTATTATTCACAAAAAACCCACCTCTGTTGTTATGAGATGTGCTGCTTGTGAATAACTACAATATTAATTTATCAGTAGAAACTTGTCACAGAAGGCAGAGACAAGGATCAGTTCAAACAGTGTTTATTTAAACACAAATCAATCTTCGCACCGTGGTGCTAGCGAACAGTTCAATATAGTCACTTCCCTTTAGTAGAGCAAGCCGATGACAGGGGTTAGTCTCAGGATGCAAGGCGTTGAGGATAGCCTTGGCGGATGATCGAGATGAGCAGACGGAGAGAGTTGTGACCATGTGAAGATGATACCAGACACTGGGTGAACGGAAAGGGTGAGTCCTTATAGTGTGCTGGTGATGACTGAAGCAGGTGAAGGTGATGAGTGCACAGGTGTGTGTAATCAGTAATCGGGTGACTGAGTGCGTTGTGTAGTGGCTGGAGAGTGTGAATGGTGATCCGGGCTGGTAGAACATGCAGGGGGTGTGACAAAACTACAACTTGTATTTCACTGCAGACACTATGAACACAAAATATTTCACCTTTTGTCTCGTCAATTTAATTTCATTTGTAAATATACATCCTTTCCTGTAATTCAGACCGGCAACACATTTCAAAAAATGTTGGGACAGGAGCAGTTTAGGGCTAGTAATCAGGTAAATTGGTTAAATAATGATGTGATTTGAAACAGATGATGTCAACAGTATGATTTGGTACAAAAGCAGCATCCAAGAAAGGTCTAGTCCTTTAGGAGCAAAGATGGGCTGTTTTCTGATTTGGGGTGGTACATCAAAAGTATAAAATATTGGCCAAAAATGTACATCTACAGACACAATGAGCACTGACGGCAAATTTCACTCATCATCATTACAGTAAAAGATATGCTACATAGATTAAGGTATCTCAGTAGATGCAATGTGACATCATCATCGGATTTGGAAAATCTTGAAAGTACAGGACAGTATACAATAAACCTAGAAAACAATAAATATTTAAATGAACCGGTACAAAAGGGGAATTTGCAGATGTATGTAGGCCTACAACAGTGCAGGTTGTTACATAGCAAACAAAAGGCATAACTGCAGTAGAGAAAAAGGGCAGTGACAATGTCAAGTATATTGTGAGTGCTGATTAGAATATTAGCAAAGTCCTGCAGGTGTTAGGAGACTGAGTTTAGTTGTTGGCCTGAGGAAATTCATGCAATCATTTTCTTTTCAGCTTAGTCCCTTTATTAATCGGGTCGCCAGCGCAGCGGTTACGCAGCGGATGCCCATCCAGCTGCAACCTATCGCTGGGAAACATCCACACACTCATTCACACACATACACTACGGACCATTTTAGCTTACCCAATTCACCTGTACTGCATGTCTTTGGACTTGTGGTGGAAACCGGAGCACCCAGAGGAAACCCCCACCAACATGGGGAGAACATGCAAACTCCACACAGAAATGCCAACTGACCCAGCCGAGGCTCGAACCAGCGACCTTCTTGCTGTGAGGTGATCGTGCTACCCACTGTGCCACCGGGAGGCCGCCTGAGGAAATATCCTGTCATTTTAAAGCCTGGCTCATGCTGTGTGATTTTTGTCTGACATTGTCTGGTATAACGTTAATGTTGTTTTCTTGTGGTTACATCCTTGAATGTGAGCACTGTGTAAATAAGCAGTACAGCTTTCTACTTATTGCAACATGATCCACCAGGCATGTTCTGGATGCCTGAGGAAATCAGGACGCTCTTACATCTATGAGCTGAAACCGATCAGCATTTTCTAAAGCCAGCATAAAGCAACTTTGGAGGTGAGCAAACTGTTAAACACTACTTTGCTTGCACCTTTTATAATGACTACAGCGGACAGCATCTCATATGACAGATGAGTTAGCGACGCCATATTAACGATGTGTGCAGGTCTATAGTGGTGTCTCATTTCTTAGGGGAATTTTTTGAACCCTACCTTTTCACACTCTGTTTCAAGGGCTAAGGGAAAGGCATAGGCAGAGGGGTATAAAACATTTTGGAATTGACCTTAAAGGCATACTTTGCCCAAAAATGATAATTCTGTCATTATTTTCTCACTTTTTTTTCTGTAACTATTGACTTCCATAATATTTGTTTTTCCTTGGCACCACTTGAGGGTGAGTAAATAGTGAATACATTTTCATTGTAGGGTGTACTATTTTTTAAAGTCTCTCAAGTTTTCACCATCAAACAGTCAGGTGGTAGCAGGGTGAGTAGTCAGTAACCAGGTTGATTGGAATCCTTGATGTTTTTTGTGTCTCTGTTTTTGCAGGATTTGAGGTAGATGTCCTGCAGAGAGAGGTGAACAGACCCTGAGATGTGCTCAACTAAGAATCCAGCTCCTGCAGGGCTTTTCATTCTTGACTGGAGCTTTTCCCATACCACACTGAGATGCAGTTAATGCACTTTAAGTGGCCCCCGAATAAAAAGATTTCAGGATTGATGCAAAGCTCTGAATTTCCTCAGCTGTCCTGATTTCTTACATTCTTGTAAGATATTATGTGTATACCACAGTATCCTCTGCAAATTTAATATTAGAGGTGGAGCAATAAAAGGACACAGTGATGTGTGTGTGGAGGGAGAGGGTAGAGCAGGGGGGAGCAGAACCTGAGGGGGCCCCTTTATTCAGGATGATGGAGTTGGGAATTAATTGACCTACTTTCATCACCTAAGGTCTGCCAGGTCACAAAGTGCAGAATCCAGTGACGTATTCAGGCCGAGATCCGATATCAGATGTTAGCTTGATGGGCACTATTATATTAAAAGCTGAGCATTAGTGAATAAATAGAAGTCTCAAAGAGTAAGGCCCCATCCCAATTTTATTTTATACCCCTAAGCCTCCACGTTCTCCTTGTCCCTTGAAACAGAATGTTAAGGATTAGGGGTGAAATAATTCCCCTTACAACTGGGACACCACTTCTACACATGCACACGTCATCATGTTGTCACTAGCGAAGGTTGCGAGCTCCATGGAGTGAGCATTTTAATTCAATTATAAATAAATCATAAAGTTGAGAGTAAAAGCACTGTGTGAGCATTGACGCTAATCTTCTGTATGAATGAACTGTGTTTTCAACATTAGCACTGTTGGAAAAAAAAAAGAGTATGAAAACCCAGTCCAGGAGACTCGTTTCAAGCTGAATTTCTTTATTAAGACGTGTTAGTTGTTCTGCAGTCAAACAGCGCCTTCAAGAAGTCCACGAGTCTGCAAGAGCCTACAGGAGTCTCTTACAGTGACAAGAGTAGTCTGTAACAATTCTGATTTGAGACAGAGAGGTCCTGTCTATAATATGTTTTTAGGAGGAGAGGACTGGCTAGGTGGAGATGGCTGAACAAAGCATGTAAATGAAGTATTGGAGTCAGCAAGATAAACAGCATTTCCCAGCCCTGATCTCATTGACATAAAAGTGTCCATTCACATGTATAGGTGTTAGAAACCTGCCCAGCTACTGACCACACAAGTTTATCAACAAAAGAGTTTCTTTAAATGAACAAGATAAAGGCACAATCCCTTAAGCATTTGCATCACTTTGGCTCATGAGATTTTAAAAATCAAAGAATATAACTTTTCAGTTATATTCGACCTATATCACTGTTAATTTTAAACTAGATTATATAAAATTATATTTCCACAGCACCAAGACCATTGATTGCCTAGTAAAACAAAAGGCAGTGCAGTGCGTCTCTCCTGTACAAGCCTCCTGGTATTGCAAGAAGCATTAAATTGTTCTGTGCAACAATAATACACCAGACGTGCTGTAAAAAGCTAATTCACTGTCACCAGGCGTTTCTGACAGACTAAACTATTCTATCAAAGTCATCAGGTAAGGTTATCAGAATTTATAATATATTGAGTAATAGTTTGCAGCGGTTATTAGGGACTATGCTTAGAGTAATTAATCGTTTTCTTCCCCCCAAAACGTCTTTGAAGATGACACATTAATGCTGGATGCAGCTCAAATTGCACTGCATCAGGTCTGCAACCAGACCCCTCTCGGCTTTGCAGCCATGTTGCTGCTGTAGCTGGTGTAGTCAGAGAAAACTTTCATACCCCTTCGTTTGTAGTGTCGTCCTAAAAGATCTTTGTTTAAAAGACTATGTGGCCCTTCCCCTTATGCCTCCAAGCTAAGAATTAGGAGACCCCTACCCCTTCACGTGAACACACAAACTGAGGGGTAGGGGGAAGGGCTAAGGGGTAGAATTGGGATTGGGCCCTTCAAGCTTTTTAAGCAGTCCCCCTACTTTCGCTTATTGCTTTGTTTTCTTTGTGTTTTTACGTTGTCAAGTAAGTGATTATACTCAAGTAAGTAACAATATTGATCACCGTTGTAAATATTATTTGAATGCTTATATCTTATAACTGCAAATTTCCTGAATCGGGTGTGGTAAATAAGTGCGATATTAAAAATCTGGAGAGCAGGAAAGGGATTGAAAACCTTTGCATTAGCTTATGTGATGGCCTGAGGGAAGAACCTCAGTCATCCTAGTCTCAGGCTCAGATGTTACGCTCTAACCCTTATGAAGTATTTCTCTGAAATATACTTTAAGAATTTCTCAAATATCTCATATTCATTGAAATGTATTTTTTTTCCACAACAATGTATATTACAAAAAAGTGAGCATTTCCTACAAAACAAACAAACAAACAAACAAAAACCCTGACAGCTCCGTTTTGGTAAGGAATTATTCTCACACAAGGTAATTCATGTTAGTTACCAACTGTTAGAATACTATTGAATTGTACTTGATTGTTACTTGTAAAACATTTCCAAAACAATAATATGTAAATAAATGTAAAACAATAAAAAAAAGTAAAAAACAAACAAACAACAACAAAAAATCAAGAGTTGTCAAGTTACTGACAAATGAGGTTACACTAAAGTAGCTGAACTTTATATAAATTACATTTGATATAAATTACAAGGCTTATACACATGGGTATACAATGGTTACATCTGTGTTGTGTACACGTTCCCTTGTCTGTGGGAGTGTGTTGAAAAAAATGTAATCACATCACTTACTGTACTTTGAAAGTCCACTTCCACAGAAATCAACCTATGAATTGCTTAATTACAATATATTCTGTAACTGAACAAATATCTAAACTAATTATCCAACACTATCTCACGGCAATTTGTAACTTTTTGATTTAGTGGCTAATTCGTAAGAATTCGTACGATCTAATTCGAACAATTTGCTCATCACCCAATGACGGTTGGGTTTAGGGGTGTGGTTGGGTGCCACGCCCGCTTTTAAAAAATTTTACATTTTCGTACAACTACGAATTAGCCACTAAACTGACAAAACATAAAATACTTATGTTTTCTCGTGAGATCAGGCTGAAATATCTGTACTATAATAAGACTTCTGTTAGGCACCCAGATCATATTGTTAGCTGCGTCTATGGAGAAATATCCCGAACATTAAGTATTAAATCTCAGTGCGGAACTTGACAGTGGCGCTCTTCATCTTCTGTTTGTAGACCTCATCGAACTGTTCATTTTGAGCCACAGTGAAATGATTTTTCCAGTCTCCAACTTTACCTTTTGAAAAGAGAAGATAACACGTATTAGTCAGAATTCAAAGGGACTAAATGGGATGTTTCAGTACTTCATTCACCTTTCCGCATGAAGGGTGAAATCTTGAAGTTCATGACTGGGAGAGAGGAATAGTTGGTCATCTTGTTCTGTTTCATTGCATCAAACTGAACATCTTCTGTTATTTTCTTCCTCTCGTTGACTGAGGTTGACAAACCCAAGAAGGAACACAAACGATCCACTTCACGTTCAGTGTCCTGGAAAAGACAGATTTTTATTTTCTAACTATATTTATCACTGTATTTATAAATGAGTTACATGTTACTTTATGAACTTACTTCAATCAAATCCTCATAGAACAAGTACAATAGGTTAGAATAAGTCTGCTTTTTCCCCCACCATCCATTGACATGGTCATACCAAGGACCGAATACACCTAGAAAGAAATGTCTGATGTTAAATCTAATTCCTAAGAGTCCAATATCTTTATTTATGTACAACATGTAGAGGTTGCATGTAAAAAAGTAACAAGTCTTTATCCTACATTGTTTTTGTATGATATAATTTATTTATTAAAATGGTTGTTTAAAATGGTTGACAATGTAACTTAAATGTTAATTTTTAAATTTTTTTTATTCATAGAAATTTTATTACTTACACTTTCCATTCATAAATTTCTGTAAGTAGGTGTTCCAATCCTCTGGTTCAGGCTGTACCATGTTCATTCGATCAAAATGAAAATAGGAAACCGCATTGTCTTTTGCATTCCGAGCTACGTACACAATCTGGAATAAGTGAAAAACGTGAAGGGCATTGTAATGAGAGAAAACCACTGTCATTAATTCACAGGAAGATGCCAGAGTAATTATGTTGTTTACTTAATGATGTATTTTGCTTTGCTGATTTACTAAATTACAAAAATCTTTTACTCTGGGTCAAGTGTTTTGTTTACACTGGAAATACCTGTAATGCTAACTCACTGTACAAGTAGCTCAAACTCACTCATTAAGAGGCAGGAACCGGTGGATGTGCAACAACTTAAATCAAAAAGTAAACACAAAACAAAAGTATCTCTGGAGCTTCTTCATGCGACTCGACGCTTGCTAAACACTCTTTCCACACCCACAGGGAATACCTAGCCGACCGATCACAGCTCTTGCATTACATTTTTGAGAGGTACACATCAGGGTTGACGTCATCCACCTGCACTTGATACAGAAGTATAAATCAGCCTTTACCCTATGTGACCCACAGCAACATAGGGCACTAGGAACTATACTGCCATTCTGCCGTATTAATAAAGGAACTTTGCTGCTGTAATATGGCTGCAGCAGGTGCAATGATATTACACAGTACTGTTACCTAGTTACCTAGCTGGGGACTATTTTCCGGTGCAGCATAATTTCATTTCTTTTGCTGCAGCCACGGTATGGCAGCAAAGTTCCTTGATTATTACACCAGAGAGTAAAGTTCCTAGCCATATCTATGTTTTATTTTCAGTCTTAGTACACGGTGTAACTAAAGAGAGTCAGGCTTAAACAGGAAAATTAGGCAAAACAGGAAATCTTTGAGCGAGATGCTAGTGATCAAATCCGATTCAATGATTTATGCTAATCTAAGGTAATCTAAGTGTTCCCACCAGATCTGGAGATCAGCTCATTCAGAACTTGTAAAACGGGCCTATTTCCCCCCAAAAGTGGAATGTTCCTTTAATGTGAAAAAATGTTGTGGTTTATTGAGCATAAATCATAAACGCAGGCAGATACGATAATAAACGACACGATTTTATAACCTGGTGAATTCTGAAGCCATCGCATGAAATTCCATGCCAAAAACATGGACAGAGGAAAACATTGCTTTCATTGTTTTCTTTTTCTCTCTCTCTCTCAGCTATTAATACAAACCATCAATGTTTACTACAGAAAACATGCAGGTTCATTTTGAGCACCAGGAAACCAAACTGGTTCCCTGTGTGTGTGCAGTGAATTTTAACCTTGTCCAATGTGCATGACACATGGTTAGTGAGTTTATCACCCTGATTGGTCAACTTCAGCTTGTTCAACCGCACACACCTCACGAATTCACGCGACAGCATGTTTAAAAATGACATGGAGCTGGTGAGATGCTAGGCTTGGCTTGTAAGTTTCTCTCACATGGTTTGAGCCAAAACCATATTATCATCAACGATTTCCAAGCGACTTCTTCAGATGGGAAAAAAATTGTACAAGCTTGCACGTATGTCTGCTTTAAGTGCTTAGACATAAAATGCGTATGTCTAGCTCTGGTGATTAAAAATGACAGAGCAAAAAAGGGTAATAGTAAAATTTGAAAATCCACTGTGCACACAAATATTAGTAAAATACATTAAATGACAGAGCCATGAAATGTTGTATGCATTACCTTCGAGTTCTGCTCCCAGAAGGACTTGGGGACAAGCTGAACAGGTAAATGAGTTTTAATGAGCCGAGGAGAGGTGGGCAGATTATCAGCCATTTCAGTTCCTGAAAGTGAAATAAATGTGGTTCTAAATTGTAACCTTGGACCACAAATTCAGTCTTAAGTTGCAGTAACCAAAAATACATAGTATGGGACAAAATGATAGATTTTTTATATATTAAGTAAAGATCAATATTCCATTAAGAAGTAAGTTGTAAGTTTCTAACTGTACATGAATCAACACTTAATTTTGGATTAGTGATGTACTGAAAAGCACTTAATTTAACAAATTTAAAGGCGATTTCTTAGATATTATATATATATAATATATATAATATCGACCTTCTTGCTGTGAGGCGAACGTGCTACCCACTGCACCACTGTGAGGCCCATTATGCATTTAATTAAGGAGCTCTATTCTACATGTCTGTATTGTGAACAAATATATATACTATTTCTAAATGACTAACTCTTCATGGATTTGTATGCAAACAAATACACGCATTAAAGATTTGTGTGGCAAACAAAGGCATTTGAAACTCTGGATAAATTGCCACTTTAATATATACACTATATGAACATGAATGATAAGACAGTGATAAAATCAACTATGTATATTTTGTCTGACCTGATGGAATCACTTGAAAACAAGACTCCAGGAACGGCACTCTCATATAGATAGGCTTAGAAGTGTGTTCCTCTGGTGCATCTTTACCAGAATACAGAAGTTCTAGAATATATGAAACCCAGGTGGTGCCTAGAAGAAGAATGGAGTAGGAATACATAAAATAACTGCAAACTTACGAAAGGATTGTCTGTATTACATTTTTTTTTAAACTAAAGATTACCGCATGCGTTCTGTATTACATGACTGAAATCTTTAGGTTAATGGCTTGTGCAATATAGATTCACAGTTGTCATGAAACTCTTAATCATGCTTGATAGGGTCTTTATTATACCTGCTAGCAATCAAATCATCCACATAGCACAGCTGATAGGCTGCTGTTGTCGACTCAATAATGTGCTACTCAACAATAATTATTAAATTATTAGATTATTAATCCCTTAATGAACAGTCATGATAACATTTATCATGAGTGTTCATTAAGGGATTAATAATCTAATATCTATTCTAAGGCAAGTGTCAGGTTTAATAGTCTTGCAGAGGCCTATAACAGTGTTTATGCGAATATGATTTATTGTATGTAAATGATGTGAGGATACACTATCTTAATTATATATATGAGAACAGGCTAACAAGAAACAAACATTTTGTGCTCTGATGGGGTTCACCATATTAAACACACTGTAAAAAATCATTTATCTTCACTTCCAACAGCAACTAACTCATTCAAATAAGAGTATAAGGGTCACTTTGCAACTATCAATTAGGCATGGCAGCCCAGACACACATAGTCATTGACCACTAATGTTTAGCCATTCACTATGGTACCCCAGGCACAACTAGTAACAGGCAACTAGTGTCAAGCCATTTGGCATGGTAGCCCAGGCACACATATTTAGTAAAACATGGTCTCATGGATAATATACAATGTCATGGCCCCTTGGGAAGTTCGCTCACCTGCTTTGGGGAAAGTGGCGATAAGAATGTCATCAGGTCTTGCTTGAAAGTTTTTCACCTTTTCCCAGTTGTCAGTGAAGTAGTTGATCATTGAGATACCCTCAAAATCAAACACTTCAGGCCTAGGAATTTTCATCTACAGTATAAAAAAAAGTCAGGTTATTGTTGACATTTCAATGCATTGATTTCTGTATGAAGTTAATCTTTCGTTTTATGAGTTTTGAGGTTATGCTCACAAAATTGTCAATAAATAACTTAACATTAACATGATTATTCTTCTTATTATATTTATTACAAATCTCCAAAGTGCATTCAAGCGAACACCATAAGTTAAATGAACTGTAAGTTATGTTTAGCAGTTTCTTACCAGGGAGTGGATAAAGTGTATGTAATTATAACGCATCATAATGTAAGGAAATATTTAGAAAGCTATTACTATTGATCATCTCGTGAGTTTGTAGGATTTGTAACTTCACAATTCAGATGATTCTTTACAAAAACACATTTAAATTCGTTTAATTTTACACAATTGTTTTAAACAATGCTTCCTAACCTGTATATTTCTATCCCTTTTTACATTGCAGATGTTGTTAATTTTCATTTAAACTTTGTTAACTTTTTATCCAATTCAAAATGAAGAGTGATTGAAAAGGTTTTTGACGTATTACTTATTAACGCATTTTACTTCAAAATACTTTATTAAAAGATTTTTTTAATTAAAAAGGTTTATTTACTTACAGAAGACAAGTCAGGGATGTCCATTGTGGTGAAACTGTGTTTCATATAGCAGATCTTGTTCAATGTCCTTTTGCTCTTCTCAAACACGTCTTGCAGTTTCTTGTTGATCTACATACTAAACTGTGATGCAGTGCTGATGTCAGTTTATCTTGTTCTTCCCCCTTTCCTCCGCCCCTCTCTCTTTGCATGCAGTTTCACAGGGTTTTCAAGTTCAGACAGTTTTCGCTCTGTGCACTTTAACTTGATCATGATAACAGATGTAGTTTCTGGCCTTTTTTGCACACACATGCACCCACCAACCCCCTACTACACATTGTTTATATAGTTTTAAATGAGTTCCTATATAGTGTATAGCAACAACAAAGTAAAAGTAACACAAAGGACACTTCCCTGGGCTAGAGGGGTGTCTCAAATCTTCGCTTTGAGATCAATGCTAACTTCCTGTAACAACCCCAAAGGAGCAATTTTTTGAGACTTTGAGGAAAGCTGGCCTTTTACCCCAATGGTCTCAGATTACTTCCGGCCTTTTTTTTTTTTTGCAACTTAATCTAAAGCGACAAAACTGTATGCTACTTTTACAAGTGTTTGACTGGTGTTTCTTGATTAAATGGACATTAAGAGGCAGAAAACAGCAACAACTTTTGTTAGGAAAGTTATTGATGAGTATAGCATTGTTTGCAGATTTATTGCACAATATAATATAAAGAACATTTTCATGCAGGATTTGAAAACATGCATAGGTGAAACACCGCCATCTTGTGGACATGTCATATAAAAAATACATTGAAACTTACCTGGAGCCAAGTATTAAAGTATTAAATATATATACGCACACACACACACACACACACACACACACACACACACACACACACACACACACACACACACACACACACACACACACACACACACACACACACAACCACATATATATATATATACACACATTTTTTATCGCCATTTTATATACATTTTTACTTTAAGTATCATTTCTAACTCGTCATTTGTTCACACAAACACGTCTCTTTCTCCACCATCGCCTTCATTGTTCAACCAGTCGACAACCGGACCTCCTCTCCAACAGTCGTAAAGATCATTCTAAAGAAGGAAAAGAGTGATGAAAAGCAAGAACTGACAGACCAAGCAACTTGGTTGGACAAGGTATAGTAGTCAAAAAGGTTTCCCTGGCCTACACAACACAGCCTTTCGAAGCTAATTCTGAAAAATTATCCTGGCCTAAATTTTTTCCTGCAATAGCACACACAATTGCTTTTCTAACTGCCAAGTCATTGGCCACAATACCTTCAAATAAATCATGGCCTAAGCATGGAGGTGTCACACCCCCTGCACGTTCCATTAGCCCAGTTCACCATTCACACTCTCCAGCCACTACACACCGCACTCAGTCACCAGATTATTGATCACACACACCTGTGCACTAATCACATCCACCTGCTCCAGCCATCACACACTCACTATATAAACTCACCCTTCCCGTTCACTCATCGGCTGGTATCATCTTCACATGGTCACACTCTCTCTGTCTGCTCATCCCGATCGTCTGCCAAGTCATCTACGTACTTTCGTATCCACGAGACTAACCCCTGTCATCGGCTTGCTCAACTTGAAGGGAAGTGACTCTATTGACTTTGCTTGCTAGCACCTCGGTGCGAAGATTGTTATTGTGTTTGAATAAACACCGTGGGAACGTATCTTTGTCTCTGCCTTCTGTGATCCGTGACAGGATACCAGCCCCGCAAACATTCCCGGAACTATGGACGGTCTCGCTCACACTTCCGGGATCGCTGCTGACTCATACACGGAAGCAGCGACTATGAGTCAACAGTCAACGAGTGCTCCAGTAAACCCGCTCTCTATGACGAGCTCATTCCTCTCTCGTCCCGCCATCTATGCTGGCGACCCCAGTACCTGTGCTGGGTTTGTGCTACAATGCTCACTCTACATTGAGACCAACTCCCGATCCTTCCCTACCGAAATCTCCAAGATCGCTTTCATAATCTCTCTCCTCACGGGTCG
Organism: Danio choprae; assembly: GCA_903798125.1. Taxonomy (NCBI): domain Eukaryota; kingdom Metazoa; phylum Chordata; class Actinopteri; order Cypriniformes; family Danionidae; genus Danio; species Danio choprae. Next base: position 5,116,935 of record CAIGQW010004624.1, on the reverse strand, counting down.
AGCACTGCAATGGGCGGACGCCCTCTGGAACGCTCGCAACCCGGTTCTCCACTCCTTTCACTCCTTCACTCAGCACTTCAAAGAAGTTTTTGGTATTGCACTCACATCACTATCCGTTCACGATGAACTCATCGCACTCAACCAAGGCAAGCTCACCATCCATGAATACACCCTTCAGTTCCGCACTCTCGCCGTCAGTAGTGGGTGGAACCAGGTGGCGCTGTTAGCTGCCTATCGACAAGGACTAACACCCAACGTCCGCTAACACATGGTTATCTATGAAGATAGTGCAGAACTTGAAGTATTCATTAAGAAGGCTATCAGCGTCTCCCAACACCTCAACGCCTGTTCCACCCCTACCACTCATCACAGAGCACCATCTCATGCTCATCCTTCACCACCACTCACCACCATTGAAACAACCAGTCTTCGTCACTTCTCACCATCACCATCAGATCCCGAGGAGCCGATGATCACGGACGCCTACCACCTTACCACGGCAGAACGCAATCGACGCATTCAACTCCGTCTATGTTTATATTGTGGAGAGGCTTCCCATCTCATCTCGGGTTGTCCTGTTCGTCCGCCTCGTCCAATGGTGAGTGCCTGTTCCGTTACTCCTTCAATCTGCAACATTCCTCATCTAAAAGCCACACTAACCATTAATTCCTGTACTTTCCCCGTCAATGTCCTTGTGGATTCCGGAGCCGCTGGAAATTTCATCTCCTCGAACTTCATCAGCAAACATCGCATACCCACAGTAGTAAATGAGACTCGGTACCAAATTTATACTATTCAGAACTCAACATTGGGCGATGGTCATATCAACCGACGGACCCGCCAGATCACCCTTGTAATGTCCCCAGATCATCGGGAAAAACTCCACCTTCTGGTATTGCCTAGAGCCAATGTCGATGTAGTGTTGGGTCGACACTGGCTGATCCAACACCGACCCATCGTCGAATGGAGCACTGGCCAAATCCTCAGCTGGAGCAAAACGTGCAAGGACCACATTCACCACTCACCGGTAACCCAGCCATCTCTTCCCCTTCACTCAACTATCTTGGATCACTCTAACACGGACCTCACTCAGCACGTTCCGCCCACCTACCACTCTTTCCTGGATGTCTTCAGTAAGGAGCGTCCTACACAACTTCCTCCTCACCGGCCCTGCGACTGTAGCATCGACCTGCTGCCCAATGCCAAGTTACTCAGGCCATGCATCGATTATCGGGTGTTGAACGAGGCCACGGTAAAATTTGCTTACCCACTACCGCTTGTACCAGCAGCCCTTGAGGAGCTCCGGGAGGCGCGAGTATTTAGTAAGCTGGACCTCCGCAGCGCTTACAACCTGATCCGTATTCGAGAAGGAGATGAGTGGAAGACCGCCTTCATAACTCCTACTGGCCACTATGAATATTTAGTAATGCCCTAAGGGTTAGCTAACAGTCCATCAGTTTTTCAAAACTATATGAACAAAATCTTCAGAGACCTCCTTCATCACTGTGTCATTGTGTACATCGACGATATCCTCATTTATTCCTGTAACCTAGAAGACCACCGCGATCGAGCGTGCCAAGTATTACTTCGTCTCCGGGAACACCAACTCTACTTAAAGGCTGAAAAATGTGAGTTCCATCAATCCACCATCTCCTTTCTCGGCTACGTGATCTCCGCTGTGGAGGTTCAGATGGAAAACGCCAAAGTAGACGCCGTAACCAACTGGAAAGAACCCCAAACCGTTAAGGAGCTCCAGCGGTTCCTGGGATTCGCCAACTTCTATCGACGCTTTATAAAAAATTACAGTGTAATCTCTTCCCCATTATCATCTCTCCTCAAGGGGGGTCGAAGAACCATCGCTTGGAGCTCCGAAGCGGATCACGCCTTCCGACTCCTCAAAAGCAAATTTACCGCAGCACCCATCCTCAGACACCCGGATCCTACACGGCCCTTCGTAGTTGAAGTCGATGCGGCGGACGTAGGAGTAGGGGCCGTACTCTCTCAGTGGTCGGATAAACCCAAAGCTCTCCATCCGTGTGCGTACTACTCCCAGAAACTCAGCTCTGCAGAACAAAACTACGGCATAGGAGACCGTGAGTTACTAGCCATCAAACTGGCCCTCGAGGAATGGCGGCACTGGCTGGAAGGAGCACGATTTCCC
>CAIGQW010004624.1:5082775-5098364 GCA_903798125.1 Danio choprae | reverse complement strand
AACTCCACACAGAAATGCCAACTGACCCAGCCGAGGCTCGAACCAGTGATCTTCTTGCTGTGAGGCGACAGCGCTACCCACTGCGCCACTGCGCCGCCCAGCACATTAATTAATTAATGTGTATTATTTTTCATTAGTCAGCACTGATAAGATAAGTGCAGACATTTAAAATAGTGTATGTATCTGCAAATAAGCAAGCCCGTTTTTCTTAGCAAAACTTACGCATAGACTTTTACAGCTGATTTAATTCAGACAGATGTCAAAGACCCGTTGATTTCACTTGAATCATGTTTAAATGTTGTTTTTTTTTTTTTTAATTTACATTTACTTCAAATGTGCCCCATAAAGAAAATCTGGTTATACCTATGTATAGTAGAATAATAAGTGCATAGAAATAACCTTACTGTGAGTCTCAAACACCATTGTTTCCTCATTCTCATGTAAATTGCACGAGTGTGAGATTGTGTCTGGTGCACACAGAGATGAGAGAGTGTGTGCTACACCTTGTTTGTCAAGCCCACACACCTCCAGAGCACACCCAGATTTGTAAGATGTTTTCAGAAACATGGAGTGCTGATAAGAAAGTGTCTGGTGCACACAGAGATGAGAGTGTGTCCTACAGGTTGTTTGTCAAGCCCAATCACCTATACGGAGCACACCCAGAATTGCAAGATGTTTTCAGAAACGTGGAGTGATGATAAGAAGGTGTGTAGTGCATACAGAGACGAGGGAGTGTGTGACACAGGTGATTTGTCAAGCCCACTCACGTGTGAAGCACATCTAGAATTGCAAAATGTTTTCAGAAACATGGAGTGCTGATGAGGAGAGAGAATGTGTCCTGCAGGTGTGGTTTGTCACTAACCTGTGTGGAGCACACTCAGAATTATAGAATTGTTGTTGGGCAATTAAGTGATTAATATTGGTGAAACGGATGGCCATTTTCTTGAAAATGGTCAGAGACTCGGTTGTTTGTCAAGTCATTCTACCAGGATGGACCATCAAAGATGAATTTCCAATTGATTTTGTGCCACTTTCAGAGTTGGGTGTAACTCTGTAACTCTGGGTGTACTGTATTCTAACTACATTTTTGAGGAACGCAGTAATGTAACGAATTACATTTTAAATTTGTGTAATCTGATTACAGTTGCTAAAGTCAATGTAATTGCGTTACTTACGTTACAAATATAGTTTTTGGAAGAAAAAAATGCTTCTTTTAAATCACGTTTTCCACTGCAACGTCAGTTAATAAGCATGCGCTTTTAAATTGCTGGAGAACGCGAGCTGAAATAGCTGCTGTCAAGAGTGGATGCTTCTTCAAGTGGAAATACAAACATTACTTTGATTTCACTGAGCATGAAACAAAAATATTGCTGTGAAATGCAGTCTAAAGAACCTTCGACTGCTTTTAACTCGACCAGCAACTTGTTCAAGCACTTAAACAGAAAGCATTCTATGACAATACTCGTCACCAAGGAGGACACCGGCGACCAAAAACACGACGGCCCAACTCAGCCTAAACAGGCTGAATTAAAAAATTTTGGTGCAGGATCGGCAGTGAAGGTATCTTCTGAATGTGAAGAGAAGCGTAGCTGCTTATGGGGCCGTTCACATATCGCGACTTTTGCACGCTCGCACATATATTGGGAGCGCATATTGCAGGCGCACTTAGTTGAATTGACCGATCAGCTTCATACTTTGGAATATGTACATTTAGGTAGACTAATTACCTCAGACACAGAACACCCAAACACTGCAGTGCTTTTTTTATACTATGGATGTAAATGTTTACAGGTATTCTTTTTTTTTTTTTTCCTCTCTTCCAAACGGGTTTGGAACAAGTGAATGATGAGAGTATTTTAGGTTTTGGGCGAACTCTTTAAGTCTTTTGAACATGTCAAGCTGCTATGATCAAACCATTGCAATGTTTTTGAGTGAATATTAAATTATTAAAAGAGCTGCAGCTCTTTTAATTATTAAAAGAGCTTAGGTATATTTTTTATATGTTTTAAAAATAACTTCAAAGTAAAGTAATTAGTAATCTGATTACTTTTTACATGAAGTAATTAGTAATGTAATCAGATTACAATTTTCCAGTAGTAATCAGTAATTTGTAATCTATAACTTTTTAAAAGTAATTTACCCAACACTGGCCACTTTGGTATGTTACTGGAAAGCGATGTCCTGTAGTCAGGCACAGGGTCCTGCCAAGCCTGAAGTTAGCCTGAAGTTGTGGACTCAAGTAAATGGATGCAGAGCCAGCAGTTGTTTTGTAGGCGAGTGACAGTGTCTTGAGTTTGATGTAAGTGGCAATTGTCAGCCACTGTAGGCTGATGAATAAAGGTGTGACATGCACTCTTGTTGGTTCATTAAAGACCATTAGCTGCAGCGGCTTCATGGTGTTGGTTGAGAGGCCAGCCAAGATAGCATTGCAACAGGACAGGACAACAGCTTGGACAAGCATTAGCAGCATTTTCTGACAGGAAAGGTATAATCTTCCTGATGTTGTAAAAGACAAATCGGCATGAATATGCAGTTTCAGCAATGGGGTCTATAAATTTCCTAGCTGTCCTGGAAGGAGTTATTGTCAAGGTTCCCAGCTGTATGTTGAACTGTGTACAGTTGTTAAACATTGGCTGGCCAGGATTACCAGCAGTTCAGTTTTGGAGAGACCAAGTTGAAAGTTGTGGTCCTTCAACCAGCTGGTTATATATATATATATCAGACATGCTGATATCTGGGCAGCAATTGTCGGTTGGAATGAGAAGTAGAGTTAAATGTCGGCATAGCATTGGTAGGACAAGTCATGTTTTTGAATGAGAGAACCAAGTGATGTCATGTAATTAGAGAAGAGAAGCGGTCCAAGAACAAAGCCTTGAGGCACCTCAGTGGAAAAATGATGCAGCTCAGATTTTTCACCTCTCTAAGAAACCTTGAAAGACCAATCTACTAGCTGAGCCACTGGAGTGCAGTTCCCATTGTCTTGAGGGTTGCCAACAGAATTTAGTGGTTCAATCCAGGTTTCAGTTAGAGCCAGAAGACTGAAATTACAATGGGCAGTGAGAGGTGTAATGGAGTCTGCTTTGTTTCCAGCAGATGAACAGTTCCAATGACCAATTTTAAATGAATGCGAATTATCTGATGAGGTATGTAAAAGGCACAGATTATTAGGATAACATTGCCTTCCCTAATGGGACATGTAATTTGGTATTTAGTCAGGAACCATACACAACGTATACAGAAAAGAAGTGTCAGACGTAGAGAATAATAAAACAATTGCATAAATAAGAATTTCACAAAAACATTCAAAAGATTAAGTAATATTCATTCATTCATTTTCATTTCGGCTTAGTCCCTTTATTAATCTGGGGTCGCCACAGCGGAATGAACCACCAACTTATCCAGCATATGTTTTACGCAGCGGATGCCCTTCCAGCTGCAACCCATCTCTGGGAAAAGATTAAGTAATAATAATTCTTAAAATTAAAAAATAATTGATAATAGGGCCATTATCAGAAAACAACACATACCCAAAGTGATGATGGGGCAATTATCCAAAGTTTAGTTAAATCTCTAATTCTATTGATTCAATGAACCAGAATCCGTTGTTCTGCTTATGTTTTGGATATCACACATAAAAACATTGTTCAATTTATTTCAAGGCATTAGTCAGATTTTGTGATTTTATGACAGTACTGAGAAATATTTACAGCTGCCACAGTATTATACTGATAAAGTCACAGGGCTGGTTTCACTCGGGGAGGAACTCAGAGTGGAGCCACTGCTCATCTACATTGAGAGAAACCAGTTGAGGCTTGGGCATCTGCTTCGGATGCCTCTTGAACACCTACCTAGGAAGGAGGGGAAAAAGTGTCTGAAGAGAGGGAAGTCTAGGGTGCTCCCCCTGCATCCCAGCCCCGGAGAAGAAGTTGAAAATGGATGAATGCAAGCCACAGGGCAGTGCTGATAACACTTATCTATCCATGCTCGTGCAAGTGTATGTCTGTGCTTACGTGTGCTTGTATAGAATAGAGAAGAATAAAGAGAGTTTGTCTTTTCCATAGTACAACCCCAAATGAGAAAAGGTTGGCACAGTATGGAAGACACGGATAAACAAAGAAAGTAGTGATTTCCAAATTTACTTTGACTTGTATTTCGCTGCAGACAATATGAACACAAAATATTTCATGTATTTTTGGGGAGAAATGGATGCCGTGGGCTCCGGACCAAAGAAGAAAAGGATCATCCAGACTGTTACCAGCAAAAGTGCGAAAGCCAGAGTCTCTCAAGGTATCTGGTTGTGTCAGCGCCCTTGGCAAAGGTAACTTGCACTTCTGTGATAGCACCATTAATGCTGAAAAGTACATAGTGATTTAGTACAAAAGTACACAGCACAATATGCTGCCTTCTTTTCCAGGGACGTCCATGCATATTTCAACAAGACAATGCAAAACCACATTCTGCCACATTACAAAGTCCTGGCTGCGGAGGAAAAGGATACAAGTACTTGACTGGCTTGTCTGCAGTCCCAACCTGTTTCCAATAGAGAATGTGTGGCGCATTTTGACAACGAAGACACTCATACACTACGGACAATTTAGATTACCCAAATCACATGTCTTTGGACTGTGGGGGAAACCAGAGCAAACACAGGGAGAACATGCAAACTCCACACAGAAATACCAACTGATCCAGCCGAGGCTCGAACCAGCGACCTTCATGCTGTGAGGCAATCGTGCTACCCACTGCGCCACCATGAAGCCCTCATGAAGTAATATGAAAGCGCATTATAAACACCTTTATTCCTATTGAGCAAATCAAATAAATGGGTGATTATGTTAAATTTTAATGTGCCCTCACCTGCTTTGGGGTAAGTGGCGATTAGAATGTCATCAGGTCTTGCCTGAAAATGTTTCACTTTTTCCCAGTTGTCAGTGAAATAGCGGGTCATAGAAACACCCTCAAAATCAAACAGCTCAGGCCGACTATCCAGTTTCATCTGCAAAATTTAAAAGTGCCAGTTAAATGCTTGAGCTTCACTGCACTCAATAGTCATTAGAATAATAATCACTGGCTTTCAATGTGAAAACCTACAAAAAAAAAAAAGTCGATTCCAGACATTCATAACAATATCAGTGAATAAAGGACACAATAAGGAGAAAATAACCAAAAGACAGTTGTATTTCATAAAACACTTCAAATGTTGAATAATGGTAGAAATAAATGTATGATAAATTGTGCAAATTATAGATAGGCCTACTGCAAATTGTATATTGTTCATTCCTAATTATTGTATCCTAAAAAGATGAATGATACAGCTGTTGATCAACACCATCTTAAAGATATATATACTCACTGAGGAAAAGTCAGGGATTTCCATTGTGGTGAAAAGATGTTCCTTCTTTAAACAAGCTTTCTTAATCCTCTTTCCTTTTTGCTTCCAGCTCTCTTTTGCTCGCCTTAAACGTGTAATCACATTCCGTGCTGTCATGCAATGCTGATGTCTACAAACCACAGCTTATCTTATCTTTAATGTGCAAATTAAGGGCAATTCACATGGCCAACAAAACTCATTGACTTTACAAGTTGCTGCATTTGAGTTAGCTGCCTTTGGGAAAAGTAACATGACAGGAATAGCTGAAACAAAAACATTTAGAGGTTTGATACAAGTAGTTTTACAACAGAGAAATGATTCACATAACAATACAGTAATTTTGATGAAATTAATTATGGGATATGAATAATTATTAAATAATGAATAAACTATTAACAACTAATAAAGTTATGGTAATAACCATAACTTTTCTAAAATTTGGTGGTAATGCAATAACGTGCACCTTTTGTAAAGCTGCTTTGATATAAGAATTATTGTGAAAAGCGCTATATAACTTGATTTGATTTTAATTGAATTGAATTTCTACCCCCATTCTATGTTGCTTAAGACTGTAGCATAAAATTTATAAATTATATAAACTATACCTGTAATTACAATGAAAGTCTATTCGGCATCTATGGTAACTGTGTGCCAAATTAAGTCCCCTTTATTTCTATAGCACTTTATACAATGTAGATTGTGTCAAATCTGCTTTACAGGCTTTAAGGGTGAACAGGCAAACACTCAAAGTGAGATATGAAAATTTCATCATTGTGAAACATTTATTCATTAATTTTCCTTCGGCTTAGTCTCTTTATTCATCAGGGGTCTCCACAGCGTGTTATTCAACATGTTTTACACAGCGGATGCTCTTCCAGCTGCAACCCAGTACTGGGAAACATTAATACACACTTATTCACATACATACACTCTGGCCATTTTTGCTTATTCAATTCACCTGTACTGCATGTCTTTGGACTGTGGGGGAAACCGGAGCACCCGGAGGAAACCCACGCGGACACGGGGAGAACATGCGAACTCCACACAGAAACGCCAACTGACCCAGCCGGGGCTCGAATCAGCAGCCTTCTTGCTGTGAGGTGACAGTGCTAACCACTGAGCCACCGTGTCACCCCATTGTGGAACATGTTAAAAAAAAAATCAAGCAGGCAGCAGTGTGTCACAAGAAGGGACTGGAGCCAGATATGCAAGTTTAACAACTATTTATTATTTAGGATGGCAGATATCAACAGAACTCAATAAAACTGATATGCAGGATGGAGATCAATAACCAGATGGACCAGAGGATGATGCAGAGATTCCAGGCACACAGATATACGGATAGGAGATCGAAGACAACCAGAGGAACAAGGAGAAACCACACTAGGAAGGAAAGACGCACACACTGGAGATCACAGGGAACAAGAGAGGTAAGTAAACTTAGAACTAGAGTAAATAACACTGACCATAGAGAGGTTGCAGTCCTTCATAATAGTAACGAGGCTGGACACTGAGTGAGGGCTGGTGAGGTGTTCTTTTGGTGCAGGAGTGATGATTGGGAATGACATGTAGGTGTTGGCCGATTAGAATTCAGGTGACAGTGATCGGGGCGATTGGGAGTGGGGAGAACCTGGCCTGGCTGTGACACAGTGGGAGTGGTACATTGGTAGAATGCAGGTGTAGTTTTAGGTAGTTAAAAATAATTCAGTTCAGTTCAATATTAATGTCACTGTAAGGAGATTTATCTACAGTGATTCAAACTGTAAAGGACTGCCGAAAGACTAAAGAAATGTCTTGTTTGTGAAAAACAGTGCATTTCTTGTCTATTACCACCTTCTAGCTTATACCAATGGCAGAAATAAACATAAAACCATTAAAAGTAAATCACAGATAGTAACAAAAGATTTATTGGTAACAAATGAGAAATAATAAAACATATAATTTTACCCAGCTTAAAGTTACCTGAGAGAGGGAGGGATGAGAGCTAGGAAGGAGCAGGGACCTAAGAAAGCAGCACAATTTGAGTCCTGTGTGAAAGGGCCTCAAAGTGCCACTGTCTTCTACAAGTTGGATCTCCGCAGTGCCTTTAACTGCATTTAAATAGATGAGGGGTCAAATAGACCCTAGTGCCTATTTGGAATATTGCACCACACAGTATGGCCTGGTAAACACCCCGTGTGTTCCAGGATTTTTTGAATGTGGTAGTTTGGGAGTTTCATCATTTCATTCTAATCTTCATCATTTCAACACAAATCATGATTTGTGTTGCTATATCAGCTATATCAGGAGCAGTGGATTCCACCGAAGCTCCAACCATTTGTCTATTTCTACTGCAAGGTTAACCCAGCTGAGAAAAACTGAACACGATTAACTAGCTACAGGAAGAATTAAGGCATTGGCTTTAGGGGCCTTGAACTTGACACTTCTAAAAACTGTAGTATCTTAATATTTGTGTTTCACTGGGCTTTATACCATCTGACAAGAATACACAATAGGATCAAATTGGTAATCTTCAATTTTTAAATGTATATTAAAAAATAGTGAGAGCTATGGTGGTTTTTGAAAGACCTTTGAATCAATCGTGCAGAGTCATACACAATACTTCACATAGTTAATACTTCACTATGTGCAGTAGCACTAAATGTACGAAGGGAGACTTTGTCCAGATAAACTATCTGATCCTGTTATTAATTTACTAAATATTACATAATATGTCAGAGGTCTGTTTGGAGTAGTATTTACAATTTGCTAATTCATTTTACTACAATTGTTACTACTTGACTACACAACGTCCTGAGTTCCATGCTCCCTTCTTAGCTCCCTGGTTTTCTTTTTTTTTTAAAGAAATATTTATATTTTATTAATATTAATATATTCATTCATTCATTCATTCATTTATTTTCATTTCGGCTTAGTCCCTTTATTAATCTGGGGTCGCCACAGCGGAATGAACCGCCAACTTATCCAGCATATGTTTTTACGCAGCGGATGCCCTTCCAGCTGCAACCCATCTCTGGGAAACATCCATACACATCCATTCACACTCATACACTACAGACAATTTAGCTTACCCAATTCACCTGTACCACATGTCTTTGGGCTTGTGGGGGAAACCGGAGCACCCGGAGGAAACCTACGGCAACACGGGGAGAACATGCAAACTCCACACAGAAACCCCAACTGACCCAGCCGAGGCTCGAACCAGCGACCTTCTTGCTGTGAGGCGAACGTGCTACCCACTGCGCCACTGTGAGGCCCACTAATATTAATATACATTATATTATTCACTACAGTATCCGTAATAGAAATAAGCCAACATCCATGTTGTTCTTTAACCACAAATCACCTCAAAATTTTAATAAACAATTGTTTATATCTCAAAGCTGACTCCCTATTTTAAAATTAATTAACATATTTTGAAACATAAGAGCTCTTAAAAAGTCCATACAATTATCAAAAAACACCTTAATATTGTAGCTTAACTCACCCTAAAATTGTAATTTATTTACTTAGTGAAGATGTTCCATGATTTTTTTTCTTATACTTAAAATACTATGTATTGTGAGTTGGTGAAGAAGCACACAATAAGGCAGAACTGTTAGTGAAGCCCCGGAGGGTGGATTTATTAATAACAAGTGCATAAAACAGGTAAGTGATGTGATAGTGCTCTAAGTGATCTGTAGAGTGTCTACATTCTTTCCTCTCCAGGTTGCGGTGTCCAGTGCTTCCTCTTTGGGTCAAGGCGTATTGTCTGGGGAAAACAGAAAAACAGGTAAGTAATGGAGTCATGGCTCACCTCTTGGGTCTCTGAGCCTCTTTTTAATAAGGTGGCTTGAATGGTATCAGTCGAGACCGCTTGGCCCTTAGTGATGATCCTCAGGTGTTTTCCGCTGTGTTGCCAGCTGATCTCCACATGGGATATCCATCACAGTTTGCAGCAGAAGACAGAAACTCACAAAGGTTTGGAATAACTAGGCTAAAAAAATACATGATGAACTAACTACAATTTGCATTATACTGCATCAATCATGATCTGGCTGGCACAATATGACCAAGAAACTTCAGAGATGTCCACAAGAAGTGTGTCTTTTTCTTATTCACATTCAGATAAGCTTCTTTCAATTTATCCGGAAGAGCCTGAATGTCCAAGAAATGCTGTTCCACTGATGAAGAATAAATGATTATATCGTCCAGGTAGATGAAGCAGTTCTTCCTTTGTAATTCACCCAGGACGTTCTTTATCAACCTTTAAAAGGATGCTGGTGCATTTTGAAAACCAAAGGCCATGACCTTGAAATGAAATAATCCCTGGCTGCATATGAAGGCAATTTTGTCTTGACTGTTCTTCTCCATCAGAAACTGTTAGTAGCCACTGTTGAAGTCCAGAGTAGAAAACTCAACAACACCATTTAAGGGTTCTATAATTTCTTGGATGGTAGGAAGTGGATAAGCATCAGATTGACGCCCAGAATTTAGCTTTCAATAATCCACACACAACAAATAATAACAATCACACTTTTTTTTGCCATCAGGACCACAGGAGAGTTCCAAGCAGAAGGGCTCAATGACATTAGCCTTCAACATCTCGCCAAAGAGCTGCTTGATAACTCTGTTTGGTTAGGGAAACTCGATATGGCTTTTGTTTTATGGCTACATCTTGAGTAACTTAAATCTGGTGGGTCAACAGAGTGGTTCTTCCAATCACATCAGTACAGACATCTGAATTCTTCTGCAGTTGTTTTAAAAAACGTTCCTTTCCATGTTTATCCAGACAGGTATTTTGACATGGCTTCCACAAAAGATTTGGTTCTTTGCTGAATGTACTAGGAGGAACAGTAGGAAAGAGAGTTAGAGGTGAGGAATTATGCCAGTCATGAAAAGGCATTATTTTTTTGGAAGGAATATTCCTGATCAGACTAAAACCTGTAGATGTTGTTCCTGATATTCATTTGAAGACCACTAAAGAATAGATAGTCCAAGCCCAACACAACTGTAAGTTGAACCTCATCCCATCCTAAGGGGTGTTTGGCTCCTCCATCAGCCAAATAAATTGGACCCTCTGTCCAAGGTTTGAGTTGTTGGATAAGATAACCCATAGTTATCTTATAAAAGGTGCAATAGATGATTGTCTTCAGAAACATTTTTTGCTGTGCTGGTTGAAAGACTCCTCACATTCTAGTAGTAATGATCAAAGTAAATGATCTAAATGTATTTATATGTATTTTTATATTCTGGCTAAGGCATTTATGTTTGTCCAATGAAATATTTTCAAAAATTATAATAGGTAGCCCAAACGTTTGTCAACAAATATAAATTTGTATATCTGCGCACCCTGTTCACGCAGATAGATCTTTCATTTGCGCGTTCACGTGCAGTGTGGCAACCTGCTGCTGATGACAGAAAGAGTGACAGCAGGTAAACTCAGCATCAACCTGACCTTTTTTCTGAAAGACCAACGTGGCCTTGTATCCACGAAAAGACACGGTGACATGGTGGCTCAGTGGTTAGCACTGTCGCCTCACAGCAAGAAGGTCGCTGGTTTGAGTACAGGCTGGGTCAGTTGGTGTTTCTGTGTGGAGTTTGCATGTTCCCCTCATGTTGCCGTGGGTTTTCTCTGGGTGCTCCGTTTTCCCCTACAGTCCCAAGACATGCGGTATAGGTGAATTGAATGAACTAAAATTGGTCGTAGTGAATGTGTGTGAATGAGTTTCCCAGTACTGGGTTGCAGCTGAAAGGGCATAAAACATATGCTGGATAAGTTGGCGGTTCATTCCACTGTGGCGACCCCTGATGAATAAAGGGACTAAGCAGAAGGAAAATGAATGAATGAATGTGTCAATGGCATCGCTGGAGGGAATATGGAGTTCAAAACCGTGGTCTGAAGGATGACACCATGGCTGAAGTATTTCATTTAGAAAGGTATGTTTTACAACTATTTTTGTCATGCAAAGCGTATGTAGATTGTGTGTAGATGTGTTCTTTTATGGGCTATATGCACGCAAGTGTTGTTCAGCCACTGAAAACATCCTGCAAATTTTTTGTGATAATTTTCAATTTCATAAGGTACCTTTTAATGCTCGATAATGTAATTTAATGACAATATAGTCAGTGTAACAACTCGTTGCGGGAAGACATGATGACATGGGAACACGGAATATAACAAAGGATGGATTTATTAATCAAAACACTTACTGAATACAAACTGGATACATGGAACAGGCAGACAGGACAACGACGCTAAGACAATACAATACCGGACAGCGAAGGACACAGGCGAAAAGGTATAAATAGATGGGGGATGATTAACTAAGGAGACACAGGGGATAAACACAGGTGAAATTAAGCACATGATCACAACAAAAAGCACATGGACATGACAGAACACTGACAGTCAGTTAAATAGACCTAAGCATTCGTTTAGTTGTTCAAGTGTAAAAACGAGATGCAAAGCCATTTAAACAAGCGCTGTGAGGAGCAGTGAGCAGTCATTATGAAAAGTTAGTGTCAGTCATTGTCTTGGTAATGTAAGTGTAATGTAAAAAGATGACAGAATATTTCTGTTTTTAGCACTCCTTTTTTCAGATTTTTATTTAGTTGCATAACAAAACAAATAAATGGTGCTATTCCGCCTAGCCTGCTTTACTGAGGTAAAGTTTTATATTCATTTTTGAACAACGACAACCTGTGATACGTTCCCTATGTTGTTTATTGTGCTACTTTGAATATTCAGTCTGAAATAGCATGTAAGTATGGCTTTGTTGAAAAGTTTCAGCTTTGGGGAACGCTTACATTTTAGTCACTTATGTTAGACAAAGTGCGTGCCTCCATAGAGACGTCAGCAGAGACCAGCAATCATTGCATGCCTGAAATATTGCATAATATGACAAGTTTTACTTGTTATTAAAAAGTACTATAAAGTTTTCTAACTGGTGAATTACATGATCTAGTGCAGTGTTTCCCAACCCTGTTCCTACACATCTTCAACCTCTTTCTATTCAGACCTGAATCAAATCATCAGAACAATAGAAAAGACTCAAAAAACTGAAAGCAATGGTTCAGATAAGGGTGACATCCAAAATAAATACTGTTGATGTGCCTCCAGGAACACTGATCTAGTGTTATAAGGTTGACTATGGTCATCTATTTGACGCGCATTCATGACTTAAGTAGGCATGGCTTTTGATGGCAGGAAGGGACGTGTGTTTACAATGCTATTTATGCTAAAGTTAGCATTATCCCAGATCTCCTACTGCATCTTTAACCACAGTTAAGCAGTGTGTAGGAAGATGGATCAACAAAGGCATGACCTTTTCAGGAGTCAAAGGTTACAGGTAATAATAATTGCTGAGGAAGAGATGACAAAAAAGAACAAGTAGGTAAGTACACAGACTCCAAACAAGTAAAAGTACTAACAGTAGGATGCTTTCCTGAGTTACTTTTAATAGAATTTGTATTTTGCTGACTTTTGTAGTTTTTATCCTTACCAGAACCATTCTGCGGACATGAGGCTGATTTATGGTGGCATCTTGTTCTGGAGTATTCGACTGAACAGGAACAGGAGTACTGGAACTGTGTTTCCAAAGTTTGTTCATACTGTAGCTGATTTTCTTTGCCCTTTTCCAATTGTTGTCCCAGACAGACTAAACCATCAATAGTAGTAACACTATTACTGCACAGTTGACTGGCCATCTGAGAACTGATGTTCTTAAGAATCATCTTTAAATTATTTTAGATTCAGAATTATTTTAGATTCAGTCTGGATAAGTCTGATATTTCATATTTTGTCCGGTCAACTTTATTTAATTTATAAATATACATCCTTTCCTGTCATTCAGACTGGCAATACTTTCCAAAAAAAGTAGGGACAGGAGCAATTTAGGGCTAGTTATCAGGTAAATTGGTTAAATAATGATGTGATGGGCCTCACGGTGGCGCAGTGGATAGCACGTTCGCCTCACAGCAAGAAGGTCACTGGTTCGAGCCTCGGCTGGGTCAGTTGGCATTTCTGTGTGGAGTTTGCATGTTCTCCCCGTGTTGGTGTGGGTTTCCTCCGGGTGCTCCGGTTTCCCCCACAAGTCCAAAGACATGCGGTATAGGTGAATTGGGTAAGCTAAATTGTCCGTAGTGTATGAGTGTGAATGGGTGTGTATGGATGTTTCCCAGAGATGGGTTGCAGCTGGAAGGGCATCCGCTGCGTAAAACATATGCTGGATAAGTTGGCGGTTCATTATGCTGTGGCGACCCCAGGTTAATAAAGGGACTAAGCCGAAATGAAAATGAATGAATGAATGAATGAATGAATAATGATGTGATTTGAAACAGGTGATGTCAACAGGTGATTTTAATTATGATTTGGTACAAAAGCAGCATCCAGGAAAGATCTAGTCCTTCAAGAGCAAAGATGGGCAGAGGATCACCAGTTTGCCAACAAAGACGTGAGAAAATTATTGAAATATTTAAAAACAATGTTCCTCAAAGAAAGAGGAACCTTCAACAGTGCATAACACCATTAAAAGATTCAAAGAATCTGGTGGAATGTCGGTGCGTAAAGGACAAGGCCGCGATATTTCTGTTATTGTACATTAAGATGCTGTATACATGTCAATTGGCTATACAGTGTCTATGAAAATGAAGTGAACTCACGTGAGCCTTGTCAAGTGTGGTTTTACCCATCCTCTGCTTTTAACCCATCGAAGTGCACATAGAGTTTGATACACACACACCCACTCAACAAGCCTTCGTAGAAGTGTGCACTTCTGGTTTTCATATCAGTAATGTTTTGATAGCTTCTTCGGTTTTAATGTTTGCCACAAGTTCGTGCTCAATCGCAGTTATTGCTATATTAAGCCTGTGTCATTTTGCTTTGTAGATCATTTTTAATCAGTTTAATCTTTGAGAAACTGCATTCTCCAGAGCTCAAAGTGACCAGATGTGTGAGAACCACTCTCAGCGTGACAAAAACATTTAGAAAAATTGATTCCATCTTGTTTTTACAAATGAATTTAAGTGCATCCAGAGGTTTAGATCCAGCTACCAGTTGTCTGCACAAAGCTGTCAGTTCCTCGCACAAATCATGTCCATTAACATCCCGTAAGTCTACACGAGTCAGGGCCTTTTCCTGTAACCTATCCTGAAGAATTACCAGATTCTCCTTTTCTTTTAGAGATGTGATGTCATATAAAAAACCAAATACATGATTGTGATCTCGAAGCAGGGAAAAGCGTGCTTCCACGGAATGGATGGCACAGTCAAACACTTGGTTAAAGAAGCCCACTTTGTAGTTTTGTGTCCACAATATGTGTATCTCCTTAGTAAGTAAACATTTTCTTTCTTTTTCGTTGTTGCGCCAAACTTTGTGGGGATAAAACGGCTTCTGTTTGCAATTTATCCACTAATTCTCTTGCACTGGTCTGCACTTTTTCAAAATTGTTATCGGTGCGGTAATCCACTAGGAATTGCATTGTTGCGTTGAGCTGTTCTGTTGTGTGTGTGATGTCAATGTCTGTTGTCTGCAGCATCTTTCTGGCAATAATTATTAGAAACAAAAATGTCATACCATATTATAATACTGCACATGAATGGGCACGATTTAATTTTGGTAGAAACGCCTTTCGCTTCACATCTGATCAATAGTATCTGGTTCTGATAACTGGGACTCACCATCACTACCTCATTCAACACCTGTTGGAACTGTTCCGCATCTAAACCCCCCTTTCACTATAATTTGTATACAAACACCCCTGCACTCATTCTGCATTTGGGTCCTCCTTCTTGTACCTTGACAGAGCGTGGAAACTTTGTGTTTCAACAGAAAATAAAATATTATTTTAAACACAACCAATTTTGTCTTAAATGGCCAGAAACAATTAAGAAAGCAATGGAATGATTTCATTATAGATCTGTGCATTATTAAAGTGACACCTCGGTCATTTAATATTAATCAAACAAAAAACTTAATAAAATGAGATGGCTAATTCTGTTTTGGATTATGTTGGAATAGCTATGTATTTCATTAATAGGTTTAAAAGGTAAAACAAATTACCCATTGTGGCACAATTAAATTTCCCTTATGCCACAATGCATTTTATTCATGTCCATGCATATTAAGCCTAAAAATTATTTTGTCCTCAGTTGTCATTGGATAAACCGAAATGATTTTAGAGCCTGACTGATATATTGTTTTGCAGATTTTGTCGGCCTCTTGCAGTTGTAATTTGC
>CAIGQW010004624.1:5036371-5082375 GCA_903798125.1 Danio choprae | reverse complement strand
CTATGAACTATATTTTAATGAAATTACATCAGGGGTGCTTAACCTTGTTCCTGGAGATCTACCTTCCTACAGAGTTCAGCTCCAACCCTGATCAAACACACATGAACCAATTATTTAGGACCTGAACAACACTTGATAATTACAGGCAGGTGTGTTTGATATGAGTTGCAACTAAAATCTGCAGGAAGGTAGATCTCCAGGAACAGGTTTGAGCTCCCCTACATTACATTATCGATGCTGTAAAGCAAAGGTCTCAAACTCAATTCCTGGGGGGCCGCAGCTCTGCATTGTTTAGCTCCAACTCACACCTGTTTAATAGTCTCTAGTAGCCTTGAACACCTTGATTAGTTGGATCAGCTGTGTTTGATTAGGGTTGGGAAACTGTGCAGAGCTGCGGCCCTCCAGGAATTGAGTTTGAGACCCATGCGGTAAAGAAATTATATTTAATTGAAAATAGTCACATCAACCTTTCACTGGAAGTTTATCAGTGGCTGGCTGAAAAACATTGTGCATATAGTGCAATGCCATTTTCTCAGAAGGGCTTATTGCCATCTAATGGTTGGGAATTGTAATTGCATGTTTATCTTTAAACAAAGACATAAATAGTGAAAAGAAATAAGTTAAACAAATGTTAATAGATTTTTTATGATGTTTTGGATCCCACAAGCTGTATTTGTAAACAATGTCAGACTATTGTCAAAGGGGAAAACAAAAAGATAAAATGGTAAAAAAAAAAAGTCATAATGAAATATATTTAGTCTCAAGTTATGACTCAATTGCAGGTATTTTCTTCAGATGTATATAAACTCACACAAAGTGCTTAGCATAAATGAGTACACCGCCTTTAGAAAAGGATTATTTTATTTATCCATTTCTCAGTGAATATAGACAGTTTTATTAAACATTTAAATTCATTGTTAGATCACAGTTTGGTCCTCGAACATCTATTATCAATAGATAAAATCATAACATATTTAAGTAAATTCGAAAAATTACAAATGACAAAACTTCAACTAAGTTTTATATTTGCTTTGTTTCTCTTGATTTTTTCCTGTTTATTAAAATTGTATACATTTTTCTCCAACATATTAATGCCTCTTCCCCCTCTGCATCAAGGGCCAAAGGGAAGGCATAGTGGTGTAAAAAAGAATTGGAATTGGCAATATGGGATAGTTCATCCAAAAATTTTTATTTCGTCATTATTTGACTTGAATTCATTCATTCATTTTCTTTTCAGCTTAGTCCCTTTATTAATCTGGGGTCGCCACAGCGGAATGAACCGCCAACTTATCCAGCATATGTTTTACGCAGCGGATACCCTTCCAGCTGCAACCCATCACTGGGAAACATCCATACACACTCATTCACACACATACATTACGAACAATTTAGCTTACCCAATTCACCTATACTGCATGTTTTTGGACTTGTGGGGGAAACCGGAGTGCTCGGAGGAAACCCACGCGAACACGAGGAGAACATGCAAACTCCACACAGAAACGCCAACTGACCCAACCGGGGCTCGAAGCAGCGACCTTCTTGCTGTGAGGCGATTGTGCTACCCACTGCGCCACCGCATTGCCTTGACCTGAATTGGGTGTGGTAAATAAGGACAATATTCATAATGTAGATGAAGGCCACAAAGGCAAATGCTTCCTTTAAATTGAAATGGCATTTGGCTACACTAGATGTAGGATATAAAGACTTACAATGACACATATTAATTTTGAGAAGCATACCATAAGAGACTGTTCACAGCTGAGTTTTAGTTGACTAGTGGATGCAGTCTTTCAGAGAATAGGCTTGATAGTTTCCTCCACTTTGAGGGTGCACTCACACTATGCTATCTGAACCGTGCCAAGGTGCGTTTCCCGGTTCGTTTGACAAGTGTGAGTGCTCCAAATCGGGCGCAGGCATGGTACAGTTGGCTCGGCCCTGGCCCGGTTGGAAGAGGTGTGCTAGAGTGCGGTTCAGTTGGGCTTTGGCGCGGTACGCTTGTAGTTTAAGTGCAAAGCGCACCTGAGCCCGAAACTGAAGACGTGACGTCACATTTAAGGGACTGTTTCATATGGATTTATTAATCATTCTTATTTTCAATGAACGCAAACTGTCATAGTTTATCAAAGATGCAAACCCCACGCTGCACGTCAGCTGCACCTTCAGCAAGCCTCCTAATAGATGCAGCACGAGGACTTTATGAACATTTATGAGCGTCAAAAGTGGTGGATCTGTTCGGCAAAATATTTGACTGTGTGTCACTGCATCCCAAACGACTAAAACAATATAACTAAAGCAATCTCCACTGTGCTGAGTGAGAGCGCTTCTCTTCCTGTTAAACTGAACAGTCGCATCAATGACATAAGCGTGCTCAGGTTCAGAAGGCAAAATGCAGTGTGAGTGCAGGCTGTCAGGGGAGAGGGGACAATCGTGCTTCGGCATGGTTCAAAGCAACTGTACCTAGTGTGAGTACGCCCTGAGACTACTTGTACAGTGCAGTCTCAATTTTGGCCAGCTGATAAAACCTAGAACAGGCATGGGCAACTTCTGTTGGGCCAGTGTTCTGCGGAGTTTAGCTCCAACCCTAATCAAACACACTTGCTTATAGCTTTCTAGTGATCTTGAAGACACTGATTAGCTTGTTCAGGTGTGCTTGATTTAGTGTTGGAGCAGAACTCTGCAGGACACCGGCCCTGCAGGACTGAAGTTCCCCATCACTGACCTAGAATATTATAATTGTCTATGGGCATTAAATAATCCCCCAAACTCCTTACAGTCTTGCTAGCACTGTGCAAGAGGCAGAAACACTCTGTCAGTTTACATATAGATTAAAGACTCAAGATTTTGGCTAGCATACACATAACATACTCTCACATGACTATAATTCAGATCCTTTAAGGATTGTAAGGATGCATTAATTAGGCCAGACGGAACCCAGAATACTTTTCATAACACAGACTGTACTTGCTACATTGTAAGAAGAAAGTCATCCACAGAACACTTGCTTTAGTTGGTCTATTGCTAGTCAATAACACTAGTATTGCTAGTGTTTGTAGAAACCAACATACCAACATAATATTGTGAAGGAAAAATTTCATACAAGTATAATTATTTAAACAATATGAAGAATAAATCATTACTTTGAACTATAAAACAGACATAATGTGTTTATTTATAGCACACTAATCTTAGCAAATATGGTCAACAAGCTGAAAAAATTCTAATGGATGAAACATAACAAATGACACTGTAAACATAGATGAAATAAATTAAATTGCCTAAGAGTAAAAATATTCAACATAAGTTTAAAATGTTGTAACAAAATATGCAAAGCAGATGTCCAGTGGCAATTGATTCCAAAGACAGGGGGCAACTACTGAAAAAGCCCTAACAGCCTTTGTTTTTAGACATGTACAAATGCTATGTCAAGATCTTTATGATCTTGAGGATGAGGGAGCTTTATAAACAAACAATTCTAAAATGGACAGCGAACTACAGAAGAGAGAACAAATAGTTTAACATGACCCGTTTTCTTTGACCTGGTCAACATTCAAGCAGCATTTTGAACCATTAGTTCAATCTACATTGTAGAAAGGGCTACAGAAATAAAGATTAATTGAACTGAATTTTAATAAGTGGCCCAAAGACTATTAATTTAATTTCATCTAAGTTATATTCATTCATTCATTTTCATTTCGGCTTAGTCCCTTTATTAATCTGGGGTCGCCACAGCGGAATGAACCGCCAACTTATCCAGCATATGTTTTACGCAGCGGATGCCCTTTCAGCTGCAACCCATCTCTGGGAAACATCCATACACACCCATTCACACTCATACACTATGGACAATTTAGCTTTCCCAATTCACCTATACCGCATGTCTTTGGACTTGTGGGGGAAACCGGAGCACCCGGAGGAAACCCACGCCAACACGGGGAGAACATGCAAACTCCTCACAGAAACGCCAACTGACTCAGCTGAGGCTCGAACCAGCGACCTTCTTGCTGTGAGGCGAACGTGCTATCCACTGCGCCACCGTGAGGCCCATCTAAGTTATAAGACTTATGAAATAATTTTCTCCCCATATGCAGTGCATCCGGAAAGTATTCATAGCGCTTCACTTTTTCCACATTTTTTTATGTTACAGCCTTATTCCAAAATGGATTAAAGTCATTTATTTCCTCAAAATTCTCCACACAATACCCCATAATGACAATGTGAAAAAATGTGAATTATTTGAAATTGTAGCAAATTTATTAAAAATAAAAAACCTGGGAAAAAAAAAAATAAATAAAAAAAAAATAATAAAAAAAAAAAAATCACATGTACATCAGTATTCACAGCCTTTGCCGTGAAGCTCTAAGTTGAGTTCAGGTACATTCTGTTTCCACTGATCATTCTTGAGATGTTTCAGCAGCTTAATTGGAGTTTACCTGTAGTAAATTCAGTTGATGGACATTATTTGAAAAGGTATACACCTGTCTATATAAGGTCCCAGAGTTGACAGTGCATGTCAAAGCACAAACCAAGCATGAAGACAAAGGAATTGCCTGTAGACCTCTGAGACATGACTGTCTCAAGGCACAAGGCTGGGGAAGGTTACAGAAACATTTCTGCTGCTCTGAAAGTTCCAATGAGCACAGTGGCCTCCATCATCCTCTTCCTAGAGCTGGCTGGCCATCTAAGCTGAGTGATCGGGGGAGAAGGGCCTTTATCAGGGAGGTGATCAATAACCAGATGGTCACTCTGACTGAACGTTCTTCTGTGGAGAGAGGAGAACCTTACAGAAGGACAACCATTTGTGCAGCAATCCACCAATCAGGCCTGTATGGTAGAGTGGCCAGACGTCAGGACGTATAGTCAGGATAGAGGGAAAGATGAATGCAGCAATATACAGAGCTGAAAATGGCTGTATACTATTGCTTACCATCCAACCTGATAGAGCTTGAGAGGTACTGCAAAAAGGAATGAACAAAATTTCCCAAAGACAGGTGTGCCAAGCTTGTGGCATCATATTCAAAAAGACTTGAGGCTGTAATTTTTGCCAAAGGTGCATCAACAAAGTATTGAGCAAAGGGTGTGAATACTTATGCACATGTGATTTTTCAGGTTTTTTTTATTTTTGATTAATTTGCAACAATTTCAAAAAAATATTTTTTTCACATTGTCATTATGGGGTATTGTGTGTAGAATTCTGAGGAAATAAATGAATTTAATCCATTTTGGAATAAGGCTGTCGTCACGGTCACAGAAGGCAGAGACGAAAGGATAAGTTTACAGGGTGTTTATTAAAACACAATGCAGGTCTTCGCACCGTAGTGCTAGCAGGCATAAAGATGTAAACAGTCAATAAAGAAAACAGTAACTTCCCTTGTAGTCGAGCAAACAGGTAACAGGGGTTAGCCTCGATGATGGGTAAGTTCATGGAAAACTTGGCAGAAGATCAGGGTGAGCACAAGAAGAGTATGACCATACGATGATGATTCCAGCCGACGAGTGAACAGGATGGGTAAGTATAAATGGGGTGTTGGTGATGGCTGGAGCAGGTGAGTGTTGTTAGTGCACAGGTGATAGTGATCAGTAATCAGGTGACTGTGTGCGGTGTGTAGTGGATGGAGAGTGTGAATGGTGACTGGGGCTGATGGAACGTGCAGGGGGTGTGACAGTTGTAACATAAAATGTGAAAAAAATGAAGCGCTACAAATACTTTCCGGATATAAAAATTTAATACAAGGACACAACTAAAAAGTGGTTACATCTGCATTGTGTACACTTTCCCTGGTGTGTGGGAGGGTCTTGCAAAAAAAGATTGTCTATATCTATAATTACACTATGATTAGCCTTTGGTTAAACAGTCAGATTATATTGTTAGCTGCTTCTCTGTAGAAATATCCAGAACATGAAGCATTAAATCTCAGTGCGGAACTTGACAGTGGCGTTCTTCATCTTCTGTTTGTAGACCTCATCGAACTGTTCATTTTGTGCCACAGTGAAGTGATTTCTCCAGTCTCCAACTTTACCTTTTGAAAAGAGAAGATAAAAGCAGGTTGTATGAGCCAGAACTCAGAGGGACTAAATCAGATGATTCAGTACTTCATTCACCTTTTCGCATAAAGGGTGAAATCCTGAAGTCCATGACTGGGAGAGTGGAATAGTTGGCCATCTTGTTTTGTTTCATTGTGTCAAACTGAACGTCTTTTGCTATTTTCTCCCTCTCTTTGACTGAAGTGGACAAACCAAAGAAGGAACACAAACGATCCACTTCACGTCCAGTGTCCTGGAAAATATGAGGAATAAAATAAACATTCCTTAAACATATTTATCAAACTGATTTTACAACTACAAAACTGTTACTTCAAGAACTTACTTCAACCAAATCTTCATAGAACAAGTATAATAGGTTAGAATATGTCTGCTTTTTCCCCCACCATCCATTGACATGGTCATACCAAGGACCAAACACACCTAGAAAGAAAAGTCTGATGTTAAGTCAAATCCCAAATCATATTAAAAAGGTTGTTTGTACTATTATAAATTAATTTTTTTTAATTATTAGACTTTTACTTACTCTTTCCATTAATAAATTTCTGTAAGTAGGCGTTCCAATCCCCTGGTTCAGGCTGTATCGCGGTCATTCGATCAAAATGAAAATAGGAAACCACATTGTCTTTTGCATTCCGAGCTACGTACACAATCTGGAATAAGTCAAAAAATAAAAATCAAGGACATTATAAGAGA
This sequence comes from Danio choprae, assembly GCA_903798125.1. Classification (NCBI taxonomy): domain Eukaryota; kingdom Metazoa; phylum Chordata; class Actinopteri; order Cypriniformes; family Danionidae; genus Danio; species Danio choprae. The sequence continues at coordinate 5,075,640 of CAIGQW010004624.1, read as the reverse complement.
AAACCATATATCCACAGGAAGATACAAGAATAGTGTATTTTCAGGTACAGAGGAATGTTACCGTAACATGGCAATGGGGAAATTAAGTGAGGATCTAATATGTTTATTAAATAAATATGCCAAGAAATCAATCCAAATAAGATCATCTAGGCAAGAAAACAAATCCATACCCCAAGGCCAAACCACAGGAATACACGTAACATCCATGCGGTGTGTAGTGGACCTTACGAGCCTCAAACAACAGATATAAATGCATAACTTAACTAGGTAACAATTGAGTGGAGCTATTGAGTAACTATGGGGACAAACTAGAGTAACCAAAGAAACTAACAAAAAGTGCAAAGAAACGGGGCACCCAACTAAAGGAACGAAGAGTACATCAAATAGCAAATGTCTAAAAACACAAAACAATACTGGCGTCTTGATTCTGCCCCCAGTAATGACACTGCTTTACAGCACTCAGTATTTCAAAACTAAAAACAGACAATAATTAACAGGATTAATCTTACAATTCCATGCACTTAAATCAACAAAATACTTTATTTTATTAATCAACAGATCTGCATTGCATATCATACCAGTTGTCTGGTAGAATGAAGTTCAAAGGTGCATCTGCATTAAATGCTACCAAAGTGTTATCATGTTGAAGTATGGCAACACACATCTCATTTCCCTCTGAACCAACCTGGATAACAAAAAGTTGTTTTTAACCATGAGATGTTCCCTTTAGAGCAGTGGGCTTTAACTCCATTCCTGGAGGGCCACAACTCCGCCTCCAACTCACACCTGCTTAAAAGTCTCTAGTAGTCTTGAACACATTGATTAGTTGGATCAGCTGTGTTTGATTAGGGTTGGCGCAAGACTGTGCAGAGCTGCGGCCCTCCAGGAATAGAGTTTGAGACCCATGCTTTAGAGGAAACTCAATGCTACATGCAGTGTGTTGAATTTATGGGGATAAATACCAATATTGCCAGACTGAAAAACTTGTCTGCCCAACTAGACTGTTGAAGTATAAATTCCAGATCTATTAAACAACATTTATCAAACCAAAAGGGCCAGCCAGCTTGGGATGGAATTCACTCACTATCCTTCGGCTTAGTCCCTGATTTATCAGGGGTCACCACAGCAAAATGAACCACTAATTACTTCGACATATGTTTTATATGGCGGATTCCTTTCTAGCTACAACCCAGCACTGGGAAACATGCAAACTCCACACAGAAATGCCTCCTGGCCCAGCTGTGACTCGAACCAGCAAACTTCTTGCTGTTAGGTGACAGTGCTAAACACTGAGCCTCCGTGCCGCCCCAGATGAAATCTATATCCTGTATATTCCTATAAAGCCTTATGAATGTGTAAAAAAAACAAAAAAAAAAACAACATTAGACACAACACAGATTTACTGCAGAGGTGTACCCTTAAAAAGCACCTTAGAGGTGCCACACCAGGAGAAGAAGATCACATAAAATTCTGTGCCAAAAACATGGACCGAGGAAACTTGCTTGAGTTTCTTGTATTGTTTTCAGACTCATTCTCGCTCTCAAACGTTTTTGACATGTTCAAAAATGATCATGAGCTTGTGAGCCTCTCTGTTCAGCCCTTCTTATATGTTTCTCTCATATGGTACAAGCCATGACCTTACGAGCCTCAATGATTTCCATGCGACTTCTCTGGATGGGAAAAAAAATTGCATACAAGTTTATGCAGTGGCTAAAATTGCACCATATACTCCATGTAAATGTGCAACCTTAAGTACATGGACTGGTCAAAAAAGTAGTCATTATTGCTCTAGCGATAAAAAACGACTAGAAAATCCTCTGTGCACACAAATATTGAAAATATCATACATTAAATGACAGAAATCCTGAAATTGTCACTTAGCAGAGTTACGTCCTATACACTTTACCTTTGAGTTCTGCTCCCAGAAGGACTTGGGGACAAGCTGAACAGGTAAATGAGTTTTAATGAGCCGAGGAGAGGTGGGCAGATTATCAGCCAGTTCCGTTCCTGAAAGTGAAATAAATGTGGTTTTAAATTGTTTGTGCCACTGGTTCAACCAAGACATGACAGTAATCTCATCTCACTCAAAATTAGGAGTCATGTAATTTCATAAATGCACAAATGCTTAATTATGTTATCTACCCACAATTCATGTCAGCTATAAAAAAAAAAAAGTTCTAAATGTTATTACCAATATACACATATTACCATAACATTTTGTGAGTATAGACTCTATAGGAGCCATTTCTTTATTAGATTTATTATTTTATTACCAATAGCCAGCGACCTTCTTGCTGTTAGGTGACAGTGCTAACCACTGAGCCACCGTGTCGCCTGTCACTTTAATATATACAGTATAATGAACACAATGATAAAAATTTACTATTTGTATTTAGTCTCTGACCTGATGGTATCACTTGAAAACAAGACTCCAGGAATGGCACTCTCATATAGATAGGCTGAGAAGTGTGTTCCTCTGGTGCATCTTTACCAAAATGCAGAAGGTCTAGAATATATGAAACCCAGGTGGTGCCTAGAAAAATAAGGGAGAGCAGGAATTCATAAATGTATCTTGTATACTTCATTATTTTAGAAACATTTATTTGCCCACATGATCTTTAATCCAAAATCATAACCTTCCCTCCCACTCAAAATGACTTTTCTTCACTTCTGGTCACATGCAAAGCCTTTATGACGAGGCTATGAGGTCGTATCTACTTTCTGCCCTGCCTTCACATGCAGGAGGCAGGGGTTTGAATGAATATAATATGATACAATTTGTAAAATTAACTCCTCGTTCTTGTTATCATCAGGCATCTGATAACATTCTGCACCAGAGGATGCCGACAGTGATTCTGGCAGACAGTAACTCTCCACAACTGAGTGGAAACAATGTGAGTGGCATTCCAGTCATCCCTCATATTATTAGCAATGCCCATTTTCCAACGATCCAAGCGGTTCCCAAAGGTCAAAATCATGCACTGTCCTACATTTTTTTTCTCCATTCAGAAACCATTTCAACTGGATTTACATCACAATACAGGCAGAAAAAGACTCTTCACTTATGTTTCATGCTTACTTAAAGTTTACTGCATAGCTTCTGCATTACATTAGTACTAGATCTTGGTAAATCTGCTAGCAATCATATCGTTATCTTCATAGCACAGCTGATTGTCTGCTGTTGCATCAGCGGGCCATGAGTTTGCCATGTAATATTTAAGTACTTTGACATTGTTTGTCCTAATCTAATGCCGTGGTCACACTAGAATTTGAGCATACAGCACTGCGAAAAGGGGCGGGATTAAACAAGATGATTAGACATTAAAAAAGGCAAGCGATTGGTCCATATTTTAAACGTCTGCACAGAGAGGTCATGTTTTGATCTTCGATTGGTCTCATACTATCACGTGATGCGTTTTTGTAAGTCAAGAGTTCAGCAAGCTTCAACTTTGCAATGCAGCGAACTGCGAAACTTGTCTCACAAGCTTACGTTTACAGTCCGTCTCATTTGCATGCATATGAATGGAAGTCTATGGGGACAAAATGCAGTCTGCTTAAGATGTCAACATTCTTTTTACTTTAAAAATAATTCATTCATTGCCTATTGAATGATAAGATTTTTAATTCTTTAATGAACAGTCATAAGTCTTTAGCTAAGTGTCACGTTTAACAGTCTTTCAGATGTTTATGCAAATACAGCTTATTGTATGTAACAGCAGTGAAAATGTGTAGTCTTAGCAACAGATATAAGAACAGGCTAAAGGGAAAGAAACATTTTGTGCTTCAATGGGATTCACCATATTTAACTGTGCAAATCATTCTAATTTATATATATATATATATATAAATAAAAGAAATAAAGTATAAATGTCAGCTTGCAACATACAACAAGCATTTAGAAATTGCAGCCCAGGCACACATAGTAACAGGCGACTAGTCTTAAGTCATTTGGTATGATAGCCAAGGCACACAAAACCTATGGGTTTTAATGTTGAGCAATTTGGCATGGTAGCCCAAGCACACATATTTAATAAAACATGCAGTCTCATGGCCCCTTGGGCAGTTCCCTTACCTGCTTTGGGGAAAGTGGCGATAAGAATGTCATCAGGTCTTGCTTGAAAGTTTTTCACTTTTTCCCAGTTGTCAGTGAAGTAGTGGGTCATGGAAATACCCTCAAAATCAAACATTTCAGGCCTTGGAAGTTTCATCTGCAGTATAATTAAGTGTCAGGTTATTGTTGAGGTTTCAATGCATTATTTACTGTATAGTAATCAGTTTTTTTCAGTATAATCAGTTTTTTTTCAGATTATTTAACTGGGCAACATGTTACAACAATGTAGTTTAAGATGAATAATAAAAATATAATTTTTAAATACAGCATATATAAAGCTTTAAGATCTTTTGAGTTTTGAGCTTATGCTCACAAAATTGTGAATGACAAAAAAAAAACATGATTCTTCTTCTTAATTGTAACAACTTGTTGGAGGGTGACATGATGAAACGGGAACACGATATTAAACAAAAGACAGATTTATTGACAAACACTTACTGGATACAAACTGGATGAACCAGGGCATGCAGGCGGGCCAACAACACTGACGCAATACAATACCGGACAACGAAGGACACAAACAGGAGGGTATAAGTATACAGAGAAATGATTAATCTAATGAGACACAGGGGATGAACGCAGGTGAAACAAATGAACACTGACGGTGGCGGGAAAAGGACAAAGGGATCACATGACGATAACAAGCAGCACATGGATATGACAGAACACTGACATTAATATTATTTTTATTAAATTGAAATCTCAGAAGTGTGTTAAATGATCATAGTATGTTCTTTACAAGGGAGTGGATGAAGTGTATTTAATTATAATGTATTAGTATTAGAAAATATGTAGATATGTTTTTCATTCTCAACTGAGTTTGTGGGAATTCACAAACAAACCAACTGACCATGTCACAGCTTATTTCAATGTATAATACTGTCTATTAATAAACCATTAACTGTGACTTTTGCCTCAAACCCCTAATGTTCTGCTTATTAATAGTAATTAGGTTTAGGTATTGGGTAGGTTTAGGCATGTAGAATAAAATCATGCAGAATATGCATTTTATACTACTTTATACTCGTACTAATAAACAGCCAATATCTTAATAATAGGCATGCTAATAAGCAACTTAGCATTGAGAATTGGTCAATATACAGAAGTGTTATCAAAAAATGTATTTTTTATTCCAATATTTTCACAATGAAGAATGAATGAAAAAGGGGTTTTGACCAATTAATGCATTTTCCTTCAAAATACTTCATTAAAAAGATTTATTTACTCACAGAAGATGAGTCAGGGGTTTCCATTGTGGTAAAACTTCCTTTGAGCAGATCTTTTTTAGTTTTATTTTGCTTCTCCTAATTTGCTGTTCCTTGTTGATCTACATACGAAACTATAATGCAGCGCTGACGTCACAGTTGATCTTGTTCTTCCCTCTTTCCTCCGCCCCTCTCTCTTTGTGTGGTTTGCACTCAGTTTCACACATGGCCTTTCAGTTCAGACATTCCTCACTTCTACATGATCATGATAACAGATGTAGATTCCTACCTCATTTGCACACACATGCACTCACCAACCCCCTCTAATACACATTGTTTACAGTTTTAAATGAGTTCCTGAATACTGGTGTGGCAACAAAGTAAAAGTTTTGGGGTCATGTCAGATCATGTTTTTTTTTTTTTTTACAATTTGCTTCTGGGGCATTTCACCAAATTTAAAGCCTGCTGTCCATAATATTGATCGGTTGTCGCTCATTCAAATGGCATTAAGGAGAGTGTGTCCTCGCTGCAGCCTGTAATATGATGATGTACTGGATCAGATTCATGACAAAGTGGATGTGCATGTGGGATAAATTGTCACTAGAAATGAGAATTATTTGTATTATTCACTAAATTTCACCCTTTGCATTGTGTGTTATTAACATCTATTCCTCAGTTTTAAAAAGTGCAATATGTAGGATTGACTACATGGTCATTACTACATGGTTTTCACCAGGCCCCTGCTCTGACGACTCAAACACAGGTTGCCAGATTGACGATACAAACAAAAGCAAATGTGCCTGACTTTCAAGCCTACACCGTGTCCTAACTATATTCAACAATGCATAATAAAATGAAAAATTTCCATGTAAAAGGATCTTTTGTCCTAACCATCTGGAACAGCTGAAATTTCTGTTTTAGAAATGGTTTCTTTTTCTGCGACAACCCGGCTGAACAGCGTAAACTACTATGACAACGATCGCCTCAGGAACTGATTATGTGCTTTATTCAGTGTTAAATGCCCCCAATGTGAGTTTGAATACCCTTTTACATGACATTTATTGCCCTGTTGAAATCAACAACACATAGTTCACCTCAGATCTTGAAAATAAAATAACTATAGCAAATAGTTTGAAAATGAAAGCTAGAAATGTGACTGTTTGCAAACCAGTAACTCAGCATGTACTTTTAAAATGTTAAAGAGGTTTTATTTTGTATTAATCAGATTATAAGCCTTACCATTTTTGCCTACCATAATTGCTTGTTGTTGGAATCTTGTCGGTTTTGTGTGTTGTTAGAACATGGTATTACAATGTAAGCTCCACAACTAATGTTTACATTTGTAATATTTATATCCCTTTCTAATGTAACATAGGGTTTGATCATTTTGAGTGATTCACTCTCAAAGTAAATTAATCACCACAGACACAGCTTGTGAGATGTGATCAGTTTACTAACTACTTCATTCAGCCCTGACAACAAGAACAACCAACTTGTCATTCAGCCAATCAGAACATATATAGATAAAAATCTGAGTAAATGATTTGAGCAGTAAAACAGATTCCCCACTTTATCTCACTATCTATCTAAATATATATGTAATCTTATATTTCTTTTCCCACCCACTTAAGAAACATCCTTGGGCATCACAAGGAATGCTAGGGTGCAAACTACGGGGGAGCTCGGCTCCCCTAAATAAGGCATGGGCTCACCTGAAAACATGATTTGTGAAATTTTGGGTGGTCTCAAAAAATATTGACAATGTGTTATTTTGACGTGCTGTTTCAGTATTGTGTATTGTGATCATGGATTATTATGTGTAAAAGGGCAAAAATATCATTCATTCATGCATGACGGCGATTTACACCTCACTCAAAGATAACATGCTATTCTTGTCATGAGCATCAATGTGTATGGGCGCTGAGGAGCAAAGTCCAGTCATGTCAAAGACTGACAGCCAGATGCTTTCAAGTGGACGTTGAGACACTGCTTATTAATTTTCTGAAACAAATGATGTGACGTTGTGTTTCGTTTTATTTGCTTCATACATTAGGCCAATACAATGTTTTTTTAAACACCGTGACATTGCTGTAGTAAACATGTTGGACAATTAAGCTGAAAGCAGGTAAACTTGACAAAACGGAGCCCCTTTCAATGGTTTCTTTAATTTTCCAATTCGCGATTATGTTTTAAAAAGCGAGATCCCATGACAATCTACAGGCCTATGTAAAATAAAAAAGCATATGCTGTCCTTAGTGCCATCATCTTGAACTTAAAGAGCGAATAGAAAAATGATAGGCTACATGACGAGGTTATTTATTTTGTTGTTAAGAGAAACATATTTGTGTTTGTTGATTTTATATAAATGAATGTATTCCTCTCACAGAAGCACTGCAGGTAAAAGTAGACAACGATGTTCTGTTATTTAGGCTGCTGTTGTTGCATGTACAAAATAAATCCCTCAAAAGATATTTTCAAGAGTCAAAGAAAGATATTGATGGGAAAACAAGCGCTTTTTAGCGAGAAAGCACACCTAAACTACCGTGGTGTTTTGTTTATTAAGCCTACTTTGTAATATTATTTACAATTATATAAATATTTGTTTCATATTTATAGATTTTTTGTGTGTGTGTGTGTGTGTGTGGGGGGGGGGGGGGTTGGGTATACATTGCTGTTTAATGACAGGGATCCTGTGTGTTTTATAGCCTACATCATTGTGTCAAGGGACTCTCAAGATCAAAGCGACCGCTCCCCACCCCTGTTAGAAAAAAAAAGGGCTCCCCCAAAGGCCACAGGTCACAGATAGCACACATGCGTCGCAGAGACGTCTGCTGGACATCCGCGTTTTCATCTGGGAGACGTCTTATTTAGGGCGTTTGCTCATCTGGAAAACGTCATATAGACGTCCTTGTCAGACAGTCAAACAACATTTATGCAATGCATCACAGATGTTCATTATTAGAATGTTAGGTCTGTGAGACATCTCATTTATGTAGCATAGATGTCGCTTTTTATTTTTTATTTAGACATTCCCTCATCCATACTGCTATAAATAACAGTAATAGTTACACTGATTATACATCCGTCTACACATATATGATACGCTCAAGAATTTTCCACTCACAAAATAATACAGCTGAATAAATAACAGCTGAAGAATCATTTGTAGAATTTTATGATATTATATTATAATTTATTATAATTTATATTTTTCAACAAAACCATTTTAAAATTTCAGGAGTTCAAGATTCATCGTATAGACGGCGTATAGAGGTAAAGAAGATGCCTCATTAACAAGTAAAAACGTTCGATGGAATGTGATGTTTAGCAGATGTAGCGATCTTTCAAAGACGTCTCCACGACGTACGTGTGCGATCTGGGGTATAGTTCGAACACTGACTTCTTACACCACTCATCTATGTTCCAGGACACGAAAGGCCAGAAGCAGAGCTGCTGTGCCTGTTTCACAACTATTTCCGCTGGTAGATGTCCAGCAATGAGATTGCCTTGGAGAGATTATCCAATTCCATTATCCTATTCCAATCTCATAGCTTAAAAGAACTATTACTACTACTTAAAAGATCCTTTTTTAAACATATAATATGCAGGTAAAAACGAAAAATATGATGATTTCTAAGTAGACCACTGAACGATTATTTATTCTGGAGCAAGATCAAGAACTCTAGTTTTAAACCTCAGTGCGGAACTTGACAGTGGTATTCTTCATCTTCTGTTTGTAGACCTCATCGAACTGTTCGTTTTGTGCCACAGTGAAGTGATTTCTCCAGTCTCCAACTTTACCTACACAAACAAAAAGAAAATCAAAGCGAGTGGAAGTAAAGGATTTAGAATGACATAATTAGAGGTTTTATTGACCTTTCCGCATGAAGGGTGAGATCTTGAAGTCCATGACTGGGATAGTGGAATAGTTGGTCATCTTGTTCTGTTTCATTACATCAAACTGAACCCCTTTTGTTATGTTCTCCCTCTCTTGGGCTGAAGTGGACAAACCCAAGAAGGAGCACAAACGTTCCACCTCACGTCCAGTGTCCTGAGCAAGCCATATACATTTAATATACCATACAGATTCTTTTATGGTTAACTTTATGGCTTAATTAATATTTTTGATAAACTTTTAATTTTATAAACTTCACTTACTTCAACCATATCCTCATAGAACATGTACAACAGGTTAGAATATGTTTGTTTTTTCTTCCAATATCCACTAACATGATCGTACCAAGGACCAAATACGTCTAGAGGAAACAAAAAACAAAATTCAAAACATATACAAATTTCATGATTCAACAGGGTATTTTAGGTTAAATAATATCTTTACTCTCCAAATGTTTATGTAGTTTATGTAATTACAGTTTCTTATTTCAACTACTTTCAACATTCTGTTTCAAAATCAGACATGAGAAATGTGTCAGTTATTACCAGTAATAATCACGAATCTATAAAACAAATGCCAGGTGTCCACCAAAGATTGTTTTAAAAAAAGTTTAGTGATATTTCAGTTGTTGTCAAAGGAGTGGTCACATTTTTATAAATCTCTTTAAAAAAACTCAGAAACAAATCTCAAGTAGACTTATTCATTTTTAAAAGAATAAAAAATAAAAAAAAAAGTTTAACTGAACTGATTGTTCAGTTAAACGTAAGAGAGCTGCTTTTGGACAATCAGTTTTTTCAGTCAGAGCAGCAGAAAAATGGAATAAAATACCAGTGCATATTAGAGAGAGTTCCACTTTTAATCATTTTAAAACTGTTCTTAAAATTTGGCTTAAACAAAATCAAATATGCAACCATTGATTTGATTTCATTTTATTGAGTATGATGTGTATTGTGCTGTTTTTAAAATTGTTAAATTTGTTACAACTTCCTGCCTAGGGACTACAGATGTAAATTAGCTTTATAGCTAACTCTGGTACAACATGTCATGTTGTACATTGTCCCTGTATAAAAAAAAAAAAAAAAAAAAAAAAAAAGAACGCTTAGTGAAGTTTATTTATAAACTAATTTCGAGAGGATCACGTGCTTATGATTGCTGCGGCTGGTCCCGCATTATCCAATTCATGATTCACCAATCAGACGATTCCTAAGCCACTATAAATACCCTAAGTTTCATATCACAGCCATCTTCATTTTTAAGAACCCCCCCTTCCACCCCAACTCCTCCTTTCCTAGATGGGTGGCACGGTGGCCCAGTGGTTAGCACTGTTGCCTCACAGCAAGAACGTCACTGGTTCTAGTCCTTACCAAGCCAGCCGACGTTTCTGTGTGGAGTTTGCACGTTCTTCCCGTGCTCACGTGGGTTTCCGCCGGGTTCCCCGGTTTCCTCCCATCGTCCAAAAACATGCAACTTAAGTTAATTGACTAATCCAACTCTGCATCTAGACATGCTTCTAGTAAGTAGTCATCTCAAGAGCAATCACTATCTGTCCATTAGTTACTACAGCAGGGGAGTTCTCGAGATCTACCTGAGCTCAAACTCCCCTCTCGCCTTGCAAACGGGAGGGAGCCCCGGGCTCGAGGATCTATGAGCTCAGGGCTCTCTCCCGGGACAGCATGCCAAACAAGCTTTATAACCAATCATCAGCTAAGTGTGAACTCTTGAAAAATCATTTAGTAAAAACATAAAGGTAAAATAAGGTAAAAATACCAGGTCAAACAACAAAGGACCTGATTGTTATTTTGAAGGAGAAATATTAAGGGCATTATGCTTACACTATGACGCAAAGAAAGAAAATAGTTAATAATAATAAATATTTTGCCATCTTATAAAATTGTCAAAACTCACTGCCAGTGTTTCAATACAACTAAGCAGTCTGACAGTAAGGGACAATCTGTAAACATTCTTGGTTGAGCAGTGCACTGATAGAAAACTGTCTTAAGTTGTCCACATCCATATATATTATTACGTTTCTTTTACAATATATTTTACTTACTCCTTCCTTCCATAAATTTTTGTAAGAAAGTGTTCCAGTCTCCTGGTTCAGGCTGTCCCATGTTCATTCGATCAAAATGAAAATATGAAACTGCATTGTCTTTTGCATTCCGTGCTACATACACAACCTGGAACAAAAAGCCACAGATAAGAAACAAATAAAGTTGCTGACCTTGCTGACTGGCTCTTGTGAACTAGACTATGTGTGCCTGGGATACTTTGGATTCTAGGATACAGAATGACCTAAGTGCTCCCAAAGAGGGTAGACGATAATGACAGAGGGTTGCTTGGTGAATGCGGAGGATGATTTATGAGTGGCAGTCTCAAAAATGAAACCTAGAATAGACTCCCATTTCATTAGGTGAGGTTAATGTTTTAACTACTAGGTTAACTACTATAAAATTATACGGTTGTTAGACTGTTGCATTGGTTTGATTTGTCAATATGCTCTTGTTTATACAGGCTGATTGGTGTGTGCATATATATTGATTGGCGTGTGTATTATAACCACCTCTGAAGTACAGTCGGGGGTCGCAAATCACTGACATTGTTATTTAGAAGGTCTTGGGCTGAAAAGTTTGGCAAACCCTCCACTAGTGTACTAGATTATGTGTGCCTGGGCTACCTTGGCGAATATCTTAACACCAGAGGCCTATTTGACTGTTACCCCTTTTTCACCAAGGCAGATTGAATGCTCGTTCAGAGCCAGAAACTAGTTTTATTTTAATCATTTATTCTTTGTGTCCTTCGACACATAAATCACATGCTCTCTACCAGGAAAAGTAGCACTAAACTATTTTCATGTTTTACATGCAGTGGCACAAACAGCATGAGAATTCAGACAGATACATTACACACCAGCAGAGAGAAACCGGAGAAAGAGAATAGAATATGTGTACACAAAATGTGTTTCAGTGAAATAACCCAAACACATTTAACTCAGTTATTCAAAGTGTCGCCCTTTGTAAAAGCTGGACAAGTCAAAGATTTAAGCAGCCAAGTATGACGAATATAACCTCAGTGAATTGATTGGATAAGTGCCTAGCTGTGCATGCATAGAGTCATGACAGAACGAGAGACAAAGAAAGAGATAAAACCTGTGCCAACAGCAGAAAATCTATAATTTAGCTACTATATCTGAATGTACTTTTTAATAAACAATAATCTCTGAAACACAAAAATAGAAACATTATGTAATTCACAATAGCTTGATCATATGAAATGTGTTACAGACTGATTCTAAGCTGTTGCGGGTTTTATGACATGTTGTCACCTGCTGCCTCACAGAGTGAAAGGAAGCACAATATACCTTGAACTATACCTTTGAGTTCTGCTCCCAGAAGGACTTGGGCACAAGCTGCACAGGTAAATGTGTTTTGATGAGGCGAGGAGAGGTGGGCAAATTATCAGCCAACTCTGTCCCTGAAAGTCAAAATTAAATGTGATTCCAGAGTAGTCATTACAGTTGAAGATTTTAGGCTATTTTATTCTTAATGTCTCTCAAGAGTGGAAGCTACACTATTTATTTGCCGGCAGCTAGCTCTCTGCAACTCTCACATGGTCGCCCACTGAAGCTAAGCAGGGCTGCGCCTGGTCAGTACCTGGATGGGAGACCACATGGGAAAGCTAGGTTGCTGCCGGAAGTTGTGTTAGTGAGGTCAGCATGGGGCACTCAACCTGCAGTCTGTGTGGGTCCAAACGCTCCAGTACAATGAAGGGGACTCTATACTGCTCAGTGAGCGCCGTCTTTCGGATGATATGCTAAACCGAGGTCCTGACTCTCTGTGGTTGTGAAAAATCCCAGGATGTCCTTCGAAAAAGAGTAGGGGTTTAACCCTGGCATCCTGGCCAAATTTACCCACTGGCCTCTGTCCATCATGGCCTCCTAACCATCCCCATATCAAAATTAGCTTCATCTCTTTGTCTCCTCTCCACCAATCAGCTGGTGTGCGGTGTGCGGTCTGGGGCAATATGGCTGCTGTCGCGTCATCCAGGTGGATGCTGCACACTGGTGGTGGATGAGGAGATTTCCCCTAATGCGCAAAGCGCTTTGAGTGACTAGAAAAGTGCTATATAAATGTATGGAATTATTATTATTATTATTATTTGAAGTGTTTGACAAAGTTCATTCATTAATTTTCATTTCGGCTTAGTCCCTTTATTAATCTGGGGTCGCCACAGCGGAATGAACTGTCAACTTATCCAGCATATGTTTTACACAGCGGATGCCCTTCCAGCTGTACCCCTCACTGGGAATCATCCACACATTCTCATTCACACTCATACACTACGGACAATTTAGCTTACCCAATTCACCTGTATCGCATGTCTTTGGACTTGTGGGGGAAAACGGAGCACTCGGAGGAAACCCACGCCAACACAGGGAGAACATGCAAACTCCACACAGAAACACCAACTGACCAAGCCGAGGCACGAACCAGCGACCTTCTTGCTGTGAGGCGAACGTGCTACCCACTGCGCCACCGTGAGGCCCGTGTTTGACAAAGTTGATTCACTGATTCCAAAGTCAAAATCCCACATGCCCATGAATATGCCTTGTACCTATTGCTTTCAGAGCCAACAATTAGGATGTGCCTTGCTCAAGGGCATCGAAGTTGGAGAGAGTGAGGTTCATTCACTCCCCCATCTTCAATTCCTGCTGGGAATCGAACCAGGAACCTTTGGGTTACTAATTCAGCTCACTAACCTCTCAACTCAACTTACTACACACTTCAATGTTTTGTTTGATAACAGAGCTGTCACTTTAAGAATACACAGATCTCTAATAAAAGCATTCCATTACTTTCGGAACTGTTTATGCTCATTCATTCATTCATTCATTCATTCATTCATTCATTCATTTTCTTTTCGACTTAGTCCCTTTATTAATCTGGGGTCGCCACAGCGGAATGAACCGCCAACTTATTCAGCATATGTTTTACGCAGCGGATGCCCTTCCAGCTGCAACCCATCACTGGGAAATGTTTATTCTCATTTAAAAGAAAACTATTTGTGTTTAAAAACCCACCCAATTCCAAAATTCCTCTTCAAATCGCCTGAATAGAAGCTGATCTGGGAACAGTGTCCTTATTACTACGGAGCGCGCGTCCGTCAGTGAGCACCGTTACATGACTGATTTAGAGGTAGCAAAGGAAGAGCGATGGTCGACGCATAGCTTTAATGGAAATAAAGTGAATGCGGTCCTTTTAATATTAATTTCTACGTGCGTTCAAGCCAAAATAAAGCCAAAGCATAATTCCCTTGAACAGCTCTTGCAATTATATCACATTTGTAATCGGCTCTTTGATGCTACTTTGACTTTTCATAGAAAGATTAGAAATACGGGAAAATACTTAAACGGGATGATAACGGGACGGTTGACAGGTAGGCCTATGCATTAAACGCATCAATACAGTGCTTGACTAATTCATTGGCTACGTGATTTATCCATTCATACGTGCGGCAATAGCCTACCGTGATTGGGTGCGACTGAGATCACATCTTAAGCGAACCGTGGAGTTTGCGTTAACCGCACACGGAGAATATTCTAGCTCCAAACTTCAAGCATGGCAAAAATACTGCGACATTTGAATCACGTCCAAATTAATTAACCTAAATCTGAGGTAACAAACGAAATCGAAAGCCACGCTGCTTAACTAAACGAATACCTTAATATATCGAAAACACGCATTATTTTACACAACTACGAACACACATTTTAACACATTTGTAATCATTATTTTACCAATGATGCAGCATGGGAAAATTCCTGAGTTTGCAGTAACTGAAATGCCAACACAACAGCACTGGTCTGCAAAAGCCACTCTAGCGCGTACGTTTGACCTGAAAACGAACAACAGCCCTAAAACCATTAATAAATTATTTTCTGGGCATTATATTTTGGTCTCTGACCTAATGGAAACCCTTCAAAACACGTCTCCAAGAATGGCACCCTCATATAGATAGGCTGGGAGGTCTGGCGCTCTGGACCTTCATTGGCAAAGTATAGAAGGTCTAGTATGTATGAAACCCAGGTGGTACCTATAGAGAATAGAGAGTAGATATTATTGCAAGCTGCAAAACCTTTTCTTAGACATAACGTCTATAAACTATTAAGTACATTTACTTTTTTTTAGCATATTAGACAGCACTAACAAATAAAAATAAGTGCAGACATTTAACATACTGTATGTATCTACAAATAAAGCAAAACTGTTTTTATTAGCAAAACTAACAGTTTTTATACACTTTAACAGGAGGTGTAAATCAGATAGATAACAAAGACCAGTTTATTTCACTTGAATCATTTTTTAAATGTTTTTTTTTTCTGCTTCTAGAGTTTCTAGAAAAAGTGCAGACTCAGGTCATGTCCACGCATACACAGGTACTTTTGTAAGCTAAGTTTTTCTTTCTTTGTTGTAAAAAAAAAATCAATGTAAACATAAAATGCAAAAAACACCCTGTGAAGTGCTGTGGAGCAAACCAAAGCAACAGGTGGCGATATACTCCTAATTGTAAAGTCATGTTGGCCAATCGGAAGCCTCAAAAAAGATTTATTATCTTGGTTATTATGGCTATAAACTTGGCACACTGGCCATGTCACAGACTTGCAACTTGTAAACAATGAAGACTGAAGTGCACGATCTGACATCATATAAAAGAAATGATGGTGCACAGAACTCCAGTTTTGCTGGCTACACGAATACACAGACTTCAGGGCTCTTAAAAAAATTACTACGTTTATATAAACATCAGTAATCTGATTATTTGCCTTAATCTGAATCAGACAATAATACGATTAAGGTGTTTACATGAGTTGTTTTTTGAATGTTCCTTTCATGTTCCTGTTTTACAACCCCAAATCAGAAATAGTTGGGACAGTATGGAAAACAGAAATAAAAAAAGAAAGTAGTGATTTTTTTCAACACGTTCCAAAAAAAGTTGGGACAGGAGCAATTTAGGGCTGGTAATCAGGTAAATTGTTTAAATGATGTGATTTGAAACAGGTGATTGTAATTCATTCATTCATTTTCTTTTCAGCTTAGTCCCTTTATTAATCTGGGGTTGCCACAGCGGAATGAACCACCAACTTATCCAGCATATTTTTTACGCAGTGGATGCCCTTCCAGCTGCAACCCATCACTGGGAAACATTCATACACACCCATTCACACTCATACACTACGGACAATTTAGCTTACCCAATTCACCTATACTGCATGCCTTTGGACTTGTGGGGGAAACCGGAACACCCGGAGGAAACCCACGCAAACACGGGGAGAACATGCAAACTCCACACAGAAACGTCAACTGACCCAGCCGGGGCTTGAACCAGCGACCTTCTTGCTGTGAGGCGATTGTGCTACCCACTGTGCCACCGTGCTGCCGATTGTAATTATTAGAAAGGCCTAGTCCTTTAGAAGCAAGGATGGGGCAAGGATCGGCAGTTTGCCAATAAATATGTGAGAAAATTACTGAAATGTTTAATAACAATGTTCCTCTAAGAAAGATAGGAAGACATTTGGATATTTCACCTTCAGCAGTGCATAACATAATTAAAAGGTTCAAGGAATCTGGTGGAATTTCAGTGCATAAAGGACAAGGGCACGAGGTGGCACTGCATCTAGAATCAGCATTCATCTATAAATGATATCACCACATGGGCTCAGGACTACTTTAACACACTTTTGTCAATAACCACAATATTTAGTTATATCCACAAATTCCAGTTAAAACTGTACTGTGCCAAAAAGAAGCCCTATGTTAACAGTGTCCGGAAGTGCCGTCAACATCTCTGGGCTCAAAACCATCTGGGATGGACCATCACACAGTGGAAATGTGTACTGTGGTCAGATGAATCAGTACTTCAGGTATTTTTTGGGAAACCAAATTGGAATACGTATTTATTTTGAAAAAACAAAACCAAAAAAACTATAAAACCATGAGGAACACATTAAATAATGCAAATCAATGAAATACAAGTCAAAGTAAATTTAGAAATCACTACTATTTTATTAGCATTTTCCATACTGTTCCAACCTTTTCTGATTTGGGGTTGTACATACATAGGATTTTAAAATAAAATATAAGTGTGAGCTGGACTTTAGTCTGTGAATCCCTTGACAATGTTTGGCAGCAATGTCTAAATCTAATAGAAAAACTGAAAGACTAATGAAAAACTGAAAATAAACTTTTACAATTTGGATACTGTGTATTAAACTTTCAAGCCCAACCCTCTACAAAAACAACAGAAAAACATTAATTGTGCATTAAATTTAAGATCCTAGCATGCGTGGTCCATCCATCTGTTGTTAATGCTACAGCAGGTGCAGTGGACAACTTGGTTTCGATCACTGGATGGATATGAAGTTCTGTCATGAAACTCTGTGCGCACAGGCTGATAGGTCACCTAATCTGCATATGTGTCATTAACTATTAACTAAAATATAGAAAAGTTGTCACATCACATACAGGCTAAGTTTTAAAACTGTAAAACCTCCTTAAGGTGCCCTCACCTGCTTTGGGGTAAGTGGCGATTAGAATGTCGTCAGGTCTTGCCTGAAAATGTTTCACTTTTTCCCAATTGTCAGTGAAATAGTGGGTCATAGAAACACCCTCAAAATCAATCAGCTCAGGCCGACTATCCAGTTTCATCTGCAAAATTAAAAAATGTCAGATAAATGCTTAAGTGTTCACTGGCCATAAACTGTCAATGTGAACACCCAAGCAGATTTCAGATTCATATTCAAT
This sequence comes from Danio choprae, assembly GCA_903798125.1. Taxonomy (NCBI): domain Eukaryota; kingdom Metazoa; phylum Chordata; class Actinopteri; order Cypriniformes; family Danionidae; genus Danio; species Danio choprae. Next base: position 5,057,628 of record CAIGQW010004624.1, on the reverse strand, counting down.
ATCAGAAAATAAAGTACACAATATAGAAAAAATAATCAAGAGGAATGTATTTAATAAAACACTCCTAATGCTTAATAATGGCAGAAAGAAAATGTATGATAGATTATAGGTAGTGCTACTGCAACTTTTGTATTGTGCGTTTTTAATTATTGTATAAAAAGGTGAATGATACAGCTGTTGATCAACACCCACTTTAAGATATTTATACTCACTGAGGAAAAGTCAGGGATTTCCATTGTGATGAAAAAATATTCCTTCTTCAAACCAGTTTTCTTAATGCTCTTTTCCTTTTTGCTTCCAGCTCTCTTTTGCTCGCCTTAAATGTTTCTTGTAGCTCTTACGTGTTTAATTACACTCCGTGCTGTCATGCAATGCTGTTGTCTACAAATCACAGCTTGTCTTATCTTTAATGTGCAAATTAAGGGCAATTCACATGGCCAACAAAACTCTATGATTTTACAAGTTGCTGCATTTGGGAGAAGTAACATGACATGAATAGCTGAAACAAAAACATTTAGAGGTTTGTTATACAAGTAAATTTACAACAGAGTAATGATTCACATAACAATACAGTAATTTCACTGAAATTAATTATATGATTGTGTTAAAACCCCTTATTCTATGCTGCTTAGGACTGTAGCATAAAATACCCAATTTATATTATGTAAAGCTCACCTCTAAATACAACGCAAGTCTATTTGGCTGTGGTAACTTGACTATGGCAACGTTTAGTTCTATAGCACTTTATATGATGTAGATTGTGCCAAATCTGATTTACAAGGGTGAACAGGCAAACACTCAAAGTCAATCAGGAAAATTTCATCATCATATTCCAAAAATATGGAACATATGTAAAAATATCAAGCAGACAGCAGTGGGAGTGGTATAGTGGTAGAATGCAGATGTCGTCCTAGTTAAAAAAATGATTCAAATGAGTTCAATATGAATGTCACTGTAAGGAGATTTATCTACAGTGGTTCAAGCTGTATAGGACTGCTGAAAGACTAAAGAAATGGCATGTTTGTAAAAAAAGCCACATACACCAATGACAAAAACAAACAGTTAGAAAAGCATCAAAAGAAATGCACAAATAGTTTGTAACTGAAATGGTTTCATAACAAAAAATTTGGTATTGTTACACTTGAACTGGTAACAAAAGAGAAGTATGAAATAATAAAACATAATACCCAGCTTAAATGTAGAAAGTTACCTGAGAGAGGGAGGGAGGAGTGCTAGGAAGGTGCAGGGACCTAAGAAAGAGCAGCACAATTTTGCGTCCTGTGTGAATGGGCCTTAAAGTGCCACTGTCTTTTACAAGTTGGACCTCCGCAGTGCCTTTAACTGCATTTAAATAGGTGAGCGGGCGAGTGAACCCTAGTGCCCACTTGGAATATTGCATCACACAGTATGGCCGGGTAAACACCCCCTGTGTTTCAGGGTTTGATGAATGTGGTCCTCTGGGGGAGTTTGATCATTTCGTTCTAATCCACATTGAAAAAAATCATGATTTGTGTTGTCATGAGCAGTGGATTCCTCTGAAACTCCAACCATTTGCCTGTTTCTACTGCAAGTTCAACCTGGCTGAGAAAAACTGACATCGGTTTTCACAATAAGATTAACTAGCTACCAAAATAGCACTAGAAGAATGAAGGCATTGACGGCAAAACGCCAGTATCTTAATACATTTAGTTCATTGGGCTTTTTACCATCTGGCAAGAATAGACAATGGGATCAATATGGTAATCTTCAAATTTAAATGTATATTAAAAATAGTGAGAGCTATGGTGGTTTAAGAAAGAACTTTGAATCAATCATGCAGAGTCATACACAATACTTCACATAGTTAATACTTCACTATGTGCAGTAGTACTAAATGTACAAAGGGAGACTTTGTCCAGATAAACGATCTGATCCTGTTATTAATTTACTAAATATTACATAACATGTCAGAGGTCTGTTCGGAGCAGTATTTACATGAGTGTGTAAATTTGCTAATTCATTTTACTACCATTGTTACTATTTGACTACATAAGCGCACTGCAATACACGCTTCTTCTTAGCTCCGTTTTTTAATGTAAATATTTATATTTCATTGGTATTCATTATTATTAGTATTCACTACAGCATCCTTAATAGAAATAAGCCAACATCCATGTTGTTCTTGAACCACAAATCACCTCAAAATGACAAGAAACAACTGTTTATATCTTAAAGCTGACTCTATTTTAAAATGAATGAACATATTTTGAAACATAAGAGCTCTTAAAAAAGTCTATAAAAATATGCTAAATAAAATTGATCAAAGATGTTTAAGAATGCTGGAAACTAGATAGTTGACTCTGGTATTAGGATTGTGTGTTTGTGCAAGGGAAAAACACTATGAACTTGAATGTCTACAGCAAAAGCTGGTTTCCAACATTCTTCAAAATTGTTTGTGTGCTGCAGAGGACAGAAACTGACAAAGGTTTGTAATGACTATGGGGATAAAAAAGATGAACTGACTAAAATTTGCATTATACTGTATCAATCATGGGCAAACACAGTGGCGCAGTGGCGCAGTTGGCGTTTCTGTGTGGAGTTTGCATGTTCTCCCCGTGTTTGTGTGGGTTTCCTCTGGGTGCTCCGGTTTCCCCCACAAGTCCGAAGACATGCAGACAGGTAAATTGGGTAAGCTAAATTGTCCATAGTGTATGAGTGTGAATAGATGTGTATGGGTGTTTCCCAGTGATGGGTTGCAGCTGGAAGGGTATCCGCTGCGTAAAACATATGCTGGACAAATTGGCAGTTCATTCCGCTGTGGCGACCCCAGATTAATAAAGGGACTAAGCCGAAAAGAAAATGAATGAATGAATGAATGAATTAGGTAAGCTAAATTGTCCGTAGTGTATGTGTGTGTGTGAGTGTGTGTGGATGTTTCCCAGTGATGGGTTGCAGCTGGAAGGGCATCCGCTGCATAAAACATATGCTGGATAAGTTGGCAGCTCATTCCGCTGTGGCGACCCCAGATTAATAAAGGGACTAAGCCAAAAAGAAAATGAATGAATGAATGAATGAATTGGGTAAGCTAAATTGTCCGTAGTGTATATGTGTGTGTGTGTGTGAGTGAGTGTGTGTGGATGTTTCCCAGTGATGGGTTGCAGCTGGAAGGGCATCTGCTGCGTAAAACATATGCTGGATAAGTTGGCAGTTCATTCCGCTGTGGCGACCCCAGATTAATAAAGGGACTAAGCCGAAAAGAAAATGAATGAATGAATGAATGAATGTATCAATCATTACAGTCTTTTGTAGGCAAATACCTTCCCTTAAAAAAAGAAGTTTACTTCATTATTTTTATTAAGTATATTTAAGTGTTGTTGAAGTATAGATTACAGTGTTTCTATGGGTCTTGATTTTTTTAAAATTCTTAAAGGAATAGTTCACACAAAAATGAAAATTCTGTCATTTACTCTCACTTTACGTGCTCCAAACCTGTTTGACTTTCTTTTTTCTGTTGAACACAAAGGAAGATATTTTGATGAAAGTTGGAAATTAGTAACCATCACTTCTATGGTTTGTTTTTGCTATATGAAAGTCAATGGTTACGCCAGATTTGGAGAAGTGATCCCACCAGAGAACTGCTGGATGCACTGCTTCGGCCACGAACAACTTATCTCTAGGCCAGCCACGAGGAATGGTAGCCTGGGGTAGGTTGTTCTTAACAGTACGTTTGATGCCCCAGGAGACTGACCCAATGCATCATGTTTAACATTCTGTGGAACCGGGTCAGAAGGAAATAGAGAAATCAAAGTGACCAAAGAAAAGTCAAAGAAAACTCCTTGAGCCTCAGACAGATAGAGATGAGCTCTTGATTTGTTATTTTGTAATTACATTCTACAGACGTAAGATGGTGCGAGTAGTAAGTGCAATGCTGGAACTTATTATTGTGCATGGAAATTGTGATATCACTGATCTTAGCCCACTATACAAAGCATTGACATTGACAATGAACTGGACAAAAAAAGAATAAATTCAGCATGCTCCTGAGAACATCATTGATCAAAGCCTGGAACAGGGCTGGGCCGTTGATCAATCCGAATGGAAAGACTTGACATTCAATGTGACTGAGGGATGTACAGTATTAAACACAGTTTTTCATTTGTCACCTTCCCTGATTGCCACAAGGTGATACGTGTGGCGTAAATCCAATGAAAATATTGTTGCTTCTTGCAGAATATTGAAGACCGAAGACATTAAAAGGAATTGGTATCTGTTCTTAACTGTAATTTAATTCAGCCCACAATATTCTTTTTATGGGAGCAAGGAGCCATCTTTCTTTCTAAAGAAAAACACAGTTCCAGCAGCTAGGGCTTCAGACAAATATTTCTTGAGTGCCTTACAGTCGGGAACCGACAAGGAATAAAGTCTGCTGCAAGGCAAAGAGGTACCAGTATGGAGATTAATGCCACATCTGTATAGTCCATGAGGAGAAAGAGAAGTGGATGCAAATTGTAAATCTAGATAAATCTTAGGGATGGCCCAGAATTACAGGAATCGAAGGGGACTGGAAAACTAAGAACAAAATTGACTTTTGATAATTACCAGAATTGGTGAGACTCACAGGTTTAGTCTGTAAGTCTATCTGAGAAAGGGGGTGACCATCAAGAGGGAAAATTGTAGGAGTGTCAGGACTAGGGCCAAAGAGGTATGTTATGAGGGCAAAGGGCTCATCAATAAAATTCCCCTCTACTCCAGAATCTAGGAAAGCTGAGCAGGAAAGTGATGAGCTCCAGTAGTTGGATGATCAAACCTGATAGTTCACCTCCAGACACTTGTCAAGCCATATAGCCAGTTCCACAAAAATATACAGACTGGAGGGGATGTCATGCACTTAGATCTCCTTCAAGTCTGCATGCAGAGCATCCAGGAAATGAGCAGAGAGAGACATCTAATTCTGCCTCATTTCTCTCACTAGTGGCTAAAAGGGGATGCAGAACTAAAGCACATAGTCCACAACGAACTGGCGTCCATGACACAGAATGGCCAGCACTTGAGAAACCTCATAGAGCCGTGGATACACAGAGTGGCAGAAGACCTTGACTATGTCTTCTTTGAAAATGTCGTAGGAGTAACAACATTTTGACTTAGACTCCCAGGTGACACTTCCATGCTCTGCCTGCCAGCAAGGAGATGACAAAGGCAAACTTGGCATGATTCTCCCCATACAAGAGTGGCTTGAGAAAAAAAGTAACTGTGGGCGAAGAGCACACAACAACAACCAAGCAACGTGAAGAACATAGAGAGCAATTATGTAGCAATTCAATCACAGCTCAAGGCAGAACAGGTAAAGAGCTAATCAATACAAAGTAGCAGATAATCACAAACAGGTATCTGCGAGAGAACAGGTTAACAGGAACTGAGAAAACAGACAGAATCTATGATACTATTCCTGCATAGTTCATTCATTAAATTTCCTTCAGCTTAGTCCCTTTATTTATCAGGAGTCGCCAGAGTGAAATGAACCGCCAACTTATCCAACATATGTTTTAAACAGCGGATGCGCTTCCAGCTGCAGCCCAGTACTGGGAAACACTCATACACACTCATTCACACACATACACTATGGCCAATGTAGTTTATTCAATTCACCTATAGCGCATGTAGGTGGACTGTAGGGAAAACCGGAGCACCCAGAGGAAACCCATGCGAACATGGGGAGAACTTCCTGCATAGTATGCTTTATAATTTCACAATGACGTGTTTAATATTAAAAATGTAACATTTAAAATGTCTGATTTGGAATAACAAAGTAACACGTTACCATATCCTCAATAAGGACGTTATGATATATTTTACTATTTTCCTTAGACACATTATAAAATGTTAAGGTTATTTGTCAGGCATCCATCTGCATTCATTCTATCTATGATCTAATACTGTACAATATTATCTATCTGCTACACTGTAATGGAAAATCTTTGTCTCATGCAGTTCTCATGACAGAAAATGACAATGATAGTGTAATGCTACACTTGTTGGGTGACAAGATTATTGTCAAAATGAAATATGCAAAAGCATTTAAATTTGAGGAACTGGGTTAAGCAAATTTCATGTAAATGTAAAATATACAAGAATAACCTTCCTGATTAAGGTCACAAGGTTTATAATATGCATGCAATAATAAAACATTATAAATCGTGTTAATAAATTAATAGGCTATGCAAAAAATAATTGTTTTTGTCATTGTAATTAACAAATTGTTGTGGTTTATTTAAAGTTAGTTTAGGAGAATTTTTATATCTAACTGATATAAATATTTTAAAATGGTCACAAAGGAGCTGTTGATATTTATTTGGAGTAATTTGTTTAAAAAAAAACACTAAATAGCTATAATTATATATAACTTTATTAAACATTAATTACATTTATAAGTGATTCCTAAAATGTTTTAAACAGCATTTAAATGCATTCAAATAATCATATGATAAAGTTTTGATAGAATTGTTTTTCAGTGTATGTCATACCTCCACCAGTCTGTTGCATTTTGCTAATTAAAGTAAATAAATGTTATATATGTACTTGTTAAATGATATTACATGATAAGTAAATCCTATGTCTTATTTATTTTAGAATAATGTTTTTTAGAATTTATGGTTAAAGTGTAGTATTTGTTTTATTATTTTATCCTTTGTCATTTGGAACAGCAAAATTTGATAATTTCATATTAAGTAAATGAGTAAATTGTATTTAATAAAACATGGAAACATGTTGCCATTAATTTGACATAAGAACACATTATATATAAATAATTTACATAGAAATCACCAATATGTCTGCTATTGTACATTTAGATGTTGTATATGTCAGTTGGCTATACAGTGTCTATGAAAATGAAGTGAAGTGAGCCTTGTCAAATATGGTTTTACCCATACTTGAAATTCATCCTCTGCTTTTAACCCATCCAAGTGCGTGCACACATTTTAAGTGGGCAGCTATTGCTTTCAGCACCCGGAGAGCAATTAGAGGTTAGGGGCTCAAGGGCACCTCAGTTGGGTATCAAAAGTGGAGAAAGATGCAACTTACTTTACTTATGCCCTCCACCCCTTCCGGGGTATGGGCCAGCAAGGGTCGATCTCCAGAGGAATCTGGCCTGGGCCATTCCTTCTATTTGTCTCCAGGTGTAACCCATCCTGGTGATGTCTACCTCGAGGTCGCATTTCTTGGACGACGTCTCTTCCGCTTCCCTTGGGGTTTCATCTGAGAGCCTGTCTGGTGATGCTAGTTGATGGTTTGCGTAGGGTGTGCCCTATCCAACCCCATCTTCTCTTCCAGATTTCTGCTTCTATTGGGGGTTGACAGGTCCTTCCTCATAGGTCGGTGTTACTGATCGTGTCCGGCCAGCGATGTAGAGAATCTTTTTGAGACAGGTGTTGATGACTGGCTGGATTCTTTGGGTAGTAGTTTTGGCTATCCTCCAGGTTTCAACTCTGTACAACAATACTGATTTCACAATGGAGTTGAACAGACGGGTCTTGGTGGTCAAAGTAAGTTCTCTTCATGCCCCGAGAACAACAACAACTCTCCTGTCATCAGTTTAGAAGGATAATTAACATTATTAATATTACTCTAAAACATTTTACACTACTTTTATCAAATGATCTTTTTTTTTCTTAAAAAAAAAATATGTTTTTGCTCATCTATTTGTGGCAGATGTGACAGGATGCCCACCAAATGAGTAAATATGCTGCGGTATAAAGATCCATTATAGCTAAGTTACTGTGCAAAATAAACCTGATTTAACATCCACAAACCAGGACTCCGGTTGGGTAATTGCAGCTGTGGTGATTCCAGCAGTTATGAATTATGTAGCTCAAAAATGATCGTTCAAAATGCTATAAAATACAAAGTGTACCACTTACTGCTTCTTGAAGTGCAGTTGGAGCACAGAGAGTTGGAACAAAACTTTTTATCCCAGTGATGTGGATGTGGTTATATGCATAATACAAAGACATGTTAATACGCGCCTGTCAATCAATACCGATGAGCAAGGAAAAACGCACTTACGTCACGTTGCGGTGGGCCTCAAAATCACTGGGATGTGGATCCAATTTTTAATTTAAAAAAAGAAACTTCTTTGAAATAAAATAAAAATAAAAATCACTCCTATACGACTATACCTACAAACATTTGTGTCTAAACAGCTTTAAACAGAACCAAAAAAGTTATTGTATGTCATAACTGAAAACCCCTTTTTGTTTCTTCCCATCTTTATTTTTAAGTGTGAAGGTATTAATTATTCATTTTATACTCAAAGTGTATCATCACAGTCACAGAGTTCTTTTTTTTCTTTCTTAACAGTTCAAGGAAGCATCTGCTGTGGGTTCAGATGGATACAGTTTGTTTCACAAGAGTCTAATTTCATTTGTAAATTCATGGCCGAGAAGACACTTGTGGTGTACTGCTCTATTTAATAACTGATTGACATATGCTTTATGAGTTTAGATATGGAAATGGGCATTTGTATCATTGAATATAGTGGTTTAAGCAAATGCAAATGTTTTAAGCAAATTAAGAGTAGTATATTAAGAGTCCAAATTCTCTCACAACAACAACACAACAAGCAACAACACATTCCTGTTTGAAGAATACCAACAGCCTGTTTTAAACCATGCTTCTTAGTAGCATTTGCATTTTGCTTTTGAGCTTTATTCATAGTTTATTTTTAAATTTTTCTTGCTCAGCATCTGACTTCAGCTTGGATGGAGATTTCTTATTGGGTGGTCTTTTCCCCTTACATGAAATCGACCAGGTGACCCCCGTTTTTACCCCAGAGACTACTGAATGTTTCAGGTAAGCAAAGACCTTTTGTCAGTCAAGTTTTTTTCTACTAGAACTTTGCATTGCTATGCTTTTTCTACTAGAACTATTGCTGTGCTATAAATTTTCTCACTGATGTTTTCAAGGTACACTGCCTCACCATCTGGCTTTCAGATGTTGCAAGTGATGAGGTTTGCCGTTGAAGAGATTAATAATTCCAGCACTCTTTTGCCCAATATTTCCCTGGGCTATGAATTGTTTGACCATTGTTCAAATACCAGGAATTTTCGTTCACTTTTAAGTTTCATCTCAAAAAATGGATCGATTAAACCTAAAGTAAAACGCACCAACTATCAATCTGACGTGATTGCTTTAACAGGGCCATATGGAAGCACACGGACTATTTCAATTGCACCACTGATCACAATGGATCTTGTACCACTGGTAAATTTTGTACAATATACATATACATAAAATGCTAAATAAATCATTTTTACAGTGTTTTCTTCTTTCAAAGGTGAATTATGGAGCTTCAAGCTCTGTGTTAAGCAATAAACTTCATTATCCCTCTTTTGTAAGAACAGTGCCCAGCAACAAAGACATGATAAATATGATTATCCACATGATACGGTGGTTTGGATGGAACTGGGTCGCCTTTCTTGGTAGCAAAGATGCTTACAGTACAGATGGACTGAATCTCTTTAACACGTACATAAACAACACTGGTATTTGTGTGGCCTATCAAGAGGGTCTAAACCTAGATGCAAACTACAGTCAAACACTTAAAAAGATTGACATGCTTAACATTAATGTCATTGTGGTGTTTGCTGTGCCACAATATGCAGTCAACATAATCAATACGGCCATAGCAGACAACATCCGAGACAAAGTATGGATTGCGAGTGAAACATGGTCTATGAATCAACAACTTCCAAGGGAGCCAGGAATTGAGAAAATCGGTACAGTCATTGGCATTACAGACCGATTGTTGTCATTACCTGGATTTGATGAATTCATCTATAAAGATATGGGGACGGCTAATGCTAACGAGAGTAAATTCCAGACAAAGACATGTAATCAAGTTTGTGATTACTGCCCATCGTTGACCGCAGAAGATATTATTAATGAGAATCCCTCATTCTCCTTTGCTATCTATGCTGCCATGTATACCATAGCTCATGCATTGCATAAAGTTTTGCAATGCGACACAAAAGGCTGTCCAAAAAACACACCATTTGAGCCATATATGGTAAGTGAGTTCAGTTGAATAGATTTAAATAGCAATGCTTTGATAAAATAATTAGCATTTATTAATAGTTTAAAAATGTATATAAATTGTAATTCCATTATTGTCTATATTATTTATTCACCAGCATGGACCACGCCACACTTTGAGCTAGACTTTATTGTAGGGACAAAATGGGTAGTAGGGGAACAGTGGGATGAAGGGGAACGGAAGTAAGAGGATAAATAATGAACAGTTGATTGGGTGTCCTACAATGGTGCCCAGAGACTCAGAGTGGGGGTACCGTCTCTGTAATATTTTGCCGGATGGCATGGTTAGCACCATTGCCTCACAGCAAGAAGGTTGCTGGTTCGAGTCCTGGTTGGGCCAGTTGGTGTTTCTGTGTGGAGTTTGCATGTTTTCCCTGTGTTTGCGTGGGTTCTCCGGTTTCCCCTACAGTCCAAAGACATGCGGTATAGGTGAATTAAATAAATTAACTTGGCCATGTGCTTGAAGTGTATGGGTGTTACCCAGTACTGGGTTGCGGCAGGAAGGGCATCTGCTGCATAAAACATATGCTGGATAAGTTGGCAGTTTATTCTGCTGTGGCGACTTCTGATAAATCAGGGACTAAGCCGAAGGAAAATGAATGAATGAATGATTAGGACCCCCCGATTCAACCTAGGAGGGAAGAGAGGGTTATAAGGATTGTTAATGGGAAGCAAGGAAATAGAGGGAGGGACGGTGGGTTCGAGAGAACGAGAAGAATAGTACTAGAGGGCAGGTCTGCCTTAAATAAGTTTTAGGGATAGGTGATTGGTTAAGGAGGCAATGTGTGGCGTGGTCCTGCTGCCGAACCTTTGTTAACAAGTTAACTCCATATAAATATACAAAACAATTCAACTAAACAAAAAGTGATATTAATGTAGTACACGCTTCATAACAGCTTCTGGGAGAAATGAAAAAAATGGATTTTCCACTCAATGGTCGACAAGTGAAATATGATAAAAATTATGATCCAACCATCAGTTATGCTGTTGTACTCTGGCACACAGATGAGAATTCACCACAGTTTGAGATGGTGGGCACGTATGATACATATCCAAAAACTGTTTTTACCATTGACAACTCTCGCTTTCCTTGGCGTAACGATTCTGTAAGTATTATGTTGATTTTTTTTTATCTTTACATCCAAACATTGATATTATAAATCACAGTTTTACTGAAGCAGTTTTACATATTTCTCCTAATTAAAGAAAATTCTCATTATAGACAATAACACAACCATTTAGCAAGACAATTCATGTGCCTTTAGCTAACACGTGAAACGCAAAAACGTATATATTGTAATGTAATTATATGCAATTTCAAAAGCTTCTTTTTTCTTAATGTGTTTATCTTGAGGGTGGAATGGTGGCTCAGTGGATAGCACTGTCCTCACAGCAAGAAGGTTACTGGTTTGAGAGTGTGGGTGTTTCCCAGCACTGAGGGTTCATTAGTAGCAGGAAGAGCAGTTGCCAGTAAAACATTCATTCATTCATTTTCCTTCGGCTTAGTCCCTTATTTATCAGGGGTCGCCACAGTGGAATGAACCGCCAACTATTCAAGTATATGTTTTATATATTAGTACCTGGATGGGAGACCACATGGGAAAACTAGGTTGCTGTTGGAAGTGGTGTTAGTGAGGCCAGCAGGGGGCACTCAACCTGCAGTCTGTGTGAGTCCTATTGCCCCAGTATAGTGAAGGGGACACTATACTGTCAGTGAGCAGCGTCTTTCGGATGAGACGTTAAACCGAGGTCCTGACTCTTTGTGGTCATTAAAAATCCCAAGGCACTTCTCGTAAAGAGTAGGGGTGTAACCCCGGTGTCCTGGCCAAATTTCCTCTATCGGCCCTTACCCATCATGGCCTTCCAATCATCCCCATCCACTGAATTGGCTCTATCAATGTCTCTCGTCTCCACCAATAGCATCATGCAAGTGGATGCTGCACACTGGTGGGGGTGTGGAGAGAGCCCCCCCTCATGATTGTGAAGGGCTTTGGGTGTATGGCCATACACGATAAATGCGCTATATAAATACACATTACTTACTTACTTTACGCAACGGATGCCCTTCCAGCCACAACCCAGTACTGGGAAACACCCATACACTCTCACACTCATACACTACGGCCAATTTAGTTAATCCAGTTCACCTATAGCGCATGTCTTTGGGCTGTGGGGGAAACCAGAGCACCCGAAGGAAACCCTCGCGAACACGGGGAGAACATGCAAACTCCACACAGTAATGCCAACTGTCCCAGCCAGGACTTGAGCCAGCAACCTTCTTGCTTTGAGGTGACAATGCTAACCACTGAGTCACTGTGTCACTGTAGTAAATCATATGCAGTAACACTGATGATTGACAGAGATATTTTTTTAACACAAAATCATAACATGAGAAGAGACTTTTCCTTTATGTTGTCCCAACACAAGTCAATTAAGTTATTTATTCATTTTCCTTAGGCTTAGTTCCTGATTTATCAGGGGTCGCCACAGCGGAATGAACCGCCAACTACTCTGGCATATGTTTTACACAGAGGATGCCCTTCCAGCCACAACCCAGTACTGGGACACTGGATTAAGTTAACTTAATTGTTTTTTACAATTTTAAGTGGATTGAACATAAAACAATTCAGTTGTCCCCCCAAAAATCTCAAGAATTGTGTTGATTCAGCTCATTTTAAATAAGTAGTTTGAACAAGCAACAAAAATCATTCTTTTTTTCAAGTGAATGTACACTACTGTCACAGCTGACAAAATCTTCCCTTTTCTTCATCAGCTACGCTATTCCACCTATTTCATTTCCTAAGCCTAGTCGACTTATTCTCAAACAATATTGCTGCTGCTTTTGTTTTCTATTTTATCCCTTTCACATTATTTGTTTGGTTCTCATACACCCCCCAAAAAAATACTTTCACTGCTTGTTCAAACTACTTATTTAATATGAGCTGAACTAACACAATTCTTAACATTTTTGGGCACAACTTAATTGTTTTATGTTCAGTCTACTTAAATTTGTAAAAACGATGAAGTGAACTTAACTTGTGTTGGGACAATATGAACTGTGTGGAACCCTGCATTTTTTACAGTGTTGATGTCAGGGTTCTGCCACTCCTGTCTTGTAAATTCATGTTTTGGTGGCAGAGTCCAGACACTAGCCATGTCTTGTCCTGTATGTTGTGCTCGGCTCGAGTTTCCTCGGGTCAAGCACTCGTTTTCTGTTGTGTCATTGTATGAGCAGCATTCTAGTAGCTCGCAGATCGCACGTGGTCTGGACGCGCGCTCTTGTCCTGGTGTTTGTGTTTGTTCTGTCTGCAGCGTGGTGTTTCATTCCCAGCGTCTCAGTCTAGTTGGTTTCGGTTTCGGTTGGCGCTGGGATGAAACATGCACGTTGCATGTGTGAGTGCACGGTAAGTGTTTTCATTTATCATGTACTTGTGTCTTGCGTTCAGTCTTCTGTTGGTGTTGTGTTTAGCACGTGGTGCATGTTTACATGCGCCGCGTGCTGTGTCATGTGAATACGCAGTTAATGAGTTCTCTCATTGGTTGCGTGTTCAAGTCTTGTTTTTGTGTGAGCACATGTCTTGTGTTTTGTTTGTCATGTGCTCTCCCGTCTATTGTCTAGTCCCACCCTCCTTGTTAACCTATTATTAGTTTATTCTCTTCACCTGTTTGTGTGTTAATTATTTGTGCTTATATTCTCCTCATGTTTGCTGTCCTGTGCTAGTTCGTCTGATCTTCATCGTATATTCCCTTGTCGTGTTCTGTCCAGTCCTGCTCTTTTCTGCCAGCCGAGTCAAGTTTGTTTTTTGTCTTTTTGTTTATGTTTTCCCCCTCTGGGTAGTTTGTTTTGCCTTTTTGTTTTATTTTTTATTATTAATAAACCCATTTTCCCTGCATTTGAGTCCTCGCTCCTTTTCTGAACCCCACAACCGTGACAGTTGATGATCTCTTTTATGCAAAGCAAAGTCACGATGTGTGAACAATTCAGCAATTACCTTTGCTGTGTTATAAAATGAAAAAAATTATACATATATATTATATAATATATATCTATTTGACATCTGCTGTGTAAAACATGCCAGAGTAGTATGTGTTTCATTCCGCTGTGGCGACCCTGATAAATCGAGAGGGTCTGGATGCAGACTTGGTGCAGTTGCAAGGTAAGCTAAATGCAATGCTTTTTAATACACACGCCTAACCCCGCCCCTAACCCCACCCCTCACAGTGACGTCACTAGCCCTATTGAGTGCACTGTGTCTGACGTAGCAAGTCTGAGATATGCAGTCTCAGTTTGTAAATCCAAGTCTGCATCCAGATACTATTGGATGAATCAAGGAAAAAGCCAAAGGTAAATGAATGAATATCAATTTGTGTTAAAGGGACTTTGGTAATTCATATTTGTAACTTTGTAACTAGTGATCAGGTTGTGTTAGTTGTTTGAGGACATTGAACTTAGCTTAGAGAAATGTGTAAAATCTGTGTAAAAATGTGTAAAAGAAAACAATAACAATAATAATAATAATAACACACTTTCCTATTCTTTAAAGATCCCTTTCTCAAACTGCTCTGTTGAGTGTAAACCGGGATTCGCAAGGCAACCTGAAGGTTTTCACAGTTGCTGTTTTACCTGTAAAAAATGCCCACGTAACAGCTATGTGGATTATTCACGTAAGTAGACAACATTTCTTCAGTCCATTCTATTATCATACTAATTTACATCAGGCAGCTTTTGTCAAGTGTGATTTTACATCTTTGAGTTGGGAAAAACCATCCAGTTACAATTGACATACTGCTTTACCTACTAGTTACTGGAACCTTATTGGCTCGAAACTTGTGGTCTCATTCACTTCCATTGATTTTTAGTCATAGAAAAAGCTTGTTATGCTGCTTGATGTTGCAATTTTTTTTAATCTATTGTCATAAACCCAATTGTTTGTAGAGTAAGAAGTAGTTTGACCATGTATTATTCCTAGTCATTTCCCCCATAGGCAAAATGATTAGAGCAAACTAGCAGAAAACAATCACAGAACTTACTTCTGCATGATAGAATAAGGTCAATACAGTCCAGTTATTTAACAGTAGCTTTAGGTAAAGTAGCATTATTAAACATTTAACAATGCAATTTCACTGCAATTCATAACATTTTGATTTAGTAGCTAATATGCATGAATTCGTACAAAGTCATTTGCTAAAGAGTAGAGTTTGGGGGCAAGTCTCTTTTCCTTTTAAAAATTGTCCATCACACTAATTGAACTCATACGAATTAGCCACTTTTCTGACAGTAGGTATAATAGTTAAAATTTTTTGTGAGATTGGACTAACATTTCTATTATTTCGGCTTTCAGAGGATCCCTATACCTGCTTTCCATGTGCAGTGAGTGATTGGTCTGATGAGGGCAGTACAGCATGTAAGACGCGATCTGTTGTCTATCTTGAGTTTACCGAAATCACCTCAATTGCTGTCATGATTTCTGCTTCATTCCTTGTTATTCTCCTTATTTCCATATTTGGGCTTTTCGCCTACAATTTCAACACACCCGTGGTGAGGTCTGCTGGCGGAGGCATGTGTCTCCTTATGTTGCTATGTCTGACTATATCTAGCATAAGTGTGTTCTTTTTTTTTGGAAAACCGACATCTGTACATTGCCTCGTGAGAAATGCCATATTTGCTTTTTTCTTCACTATCTGTCTTTCGTGTTTGACTGTGCGTTCTTTTCAGATTATTTGTGTTTTTAAAATGGCTGCTCAGTTCCCTAAATTGCACGGCCTATGGGTTAAACACAACGGCCAGTGGCTATTTATTGCATTTTCTTCGTTTATTCACTTAATTTCTTGTGTGATATGGATGACTGTCTCTCCTGACATACCCATCGCTGACTCGTGGACTTTTAAAGACCAAACTCTTCTCATGTGTGAAATGGTAAATACTATAACTTTTACTATAGTTTTGTTCATAAGCTGGTTTCTCGGTTTCCTGTGTCTCGTGTTTTCGTACATGGGAAGAGATCTGCCCAAAAATTACAATGAGGCCAAATCGATAACCTTCAGTCTCATTCTGTACTATCTGAGCTGGATTGTGTACTTCACCGCATACCTCTCTGTCAAAAGTAAATACATTATGCTTTTGAATGCAATGGCCCAGATATCTAGCATATATGGAATTCTGTTCAGCTATTTCATTCCAAAATCCTACATAATGATATTCCAGCCACAGAAGAACACTGCTGCATACTTTCAGACGTCTATTCAAAATTACACTCAAACTATTAGTAGGTCTTAGACCACATCTTCTGTATGCATAAAGTCATCCACAAGGGAACTGCAGTTGTGTGTAGTTTTAAGATTTTGTTTTCTAGATATTTGACAAATGAGTACTATGTTGGATATTTAATACGCATTACCTCTCTACCCCTGTTATAACATTGTACTGTACGTGCAACCATGTATGAATGTTTTTAAAAATCCAACACAGGCTCATTGTGGATACGTACCCAGGTCTACAATTCTGGGAAACCACAAATATGTACCTAGGGCTACATCTGGCTGCAATTTGTGTGTGAAACGAATGATATGGGGCGGTATGATGCCACCGACAACTTCTGTTCCCTTTTGCCCTACCGCTGTCCACTTACCTCCTTATGGACGGCTTTTCCAGTGTTGCCAGTTTGGGACTTGGGATGCAGAGCGGAGTGGATCGCGACAGTCCAGCAAAGAATGGTTCCAGAAACCAGGTAAAACAAAAGCTAAATAATAAAAATAAAAAAATAACATGGTGAAAACATGATAAAATCTGAAAACGTGGTAAAATCATGCGGCCGCCACGGCCTTTCTTTTCTAGATTGCTTTTGAAAACACTATCGGTTGGATTTAGGGAAGAGGGTGGGTGGGTCAGTCAACAATAAGCTGATTGGCTGAAATATACAGTATATTGCGACCTCTGGTGGAAATGGCATGTATGACAGATGTATCTCTGGGTACATTTTTCACGGTTCCCAGAAATGTAGACCTGGGTACATATCCATATGACTTCCATGGTCACAGTTGTGGGTAAGATCAAACCCTATTATGTTACCAAAATAATCACATAGTGTAATAGAAGACACTATAGTTCATGCTACACTATAATACAAATGTGATTATAATTGTTAAAGCATAAAAAGAGTCATTTAAATATTAATAAAGCTGTTGTTAAATATATATGTAAACACAAATTTTTCACATACATTAAAGGACAACTTTTAAAACTTCCCTAACATAGTGTCCAAGAAATCAATGTGATGGTTTGTGAGGTTTAGGTGTATGTTTCATGTTCAATTCATTAAATTTGTTTGTTTAGCATTTTTTTTACAATAATTGTAGCTCTAAAGTAGCTTTACCAAAGGTCTGCGTTATTACATATTATTATTATTATTATAAATATTATATACAGGGGTTTGACAATGAAACTGAAACTCCTGGTTTTAGATCACAATAATTCCTTAGTATGGTGTAGGGCCTCCTTTTGCAGCCAATACAGCATTCTTGCAGAATAGTGGCCAGGTCACTATGTGACTAGAGTGGTTTGATGAAGATGAAAGTGAAGTTGAACATCTCCCATGGCCTGCACAGTCACCAGAACTAAATATTATTGAGTCACTTTGGGGTGTTTTAGTATGTGTATGTGTGTATGTATGTGTATATAGCCTACAATATAATGTACTTTTTCAAAAAAGGTGATATGTATTTAATAAATTGTCAATAAGTATGATGTATGACCATTACAATAAGTTGTAATGTGCTGTGCTGTCATGTCATGCATATCAAATCCACAGTAATATATTTTCATTTTATTTTGTTATAAATTTTATTATCAACATTGCTTTTTTTTAAATTGCAATTTCCACTTTTGCATTTAATGACTCACTAAAATCTGACCTGTTATTCAAAGATATTACCATAGTTAATATCACAAATATTGCAAAGAATGTTTTCTTTTTTAAATTAGCAGAATGTATTTGTTGTTGTTGTTATTGTTATTTTAATTGGTTTTATACTTTCCTCTGTAGTCAATAATCTCAAAATAATTAACACAGTTTATGAATGTAATCTTCCAACAGTTCATTTCACTGTATAATGCAACAGTGTATTATTTTCAGATAAAACATGAAAACTTTACACACACACATATGTTAGTATTAGTTTATGAGGACTCTCCATAGGCGTAATGCATTTTATACAGTAAAAACTCCTCATTATATGGCCCTCCCCCACCCCTACCCCTAAACCCAACCCTCACAGCAAACCTTATATTTAAATTTGAATATAAAAACCCTGTTAATTAGGATTTTTAAGCTTTTTGAATTGTGAGGACATGTCCTCATAAACCACTTTAATAGAGTACATCTAGATCAGGGGTGTCAAAGTCAGTTCCTGGAGGGCTGCACAGTTTAGTTCCAACTCTGCTTCAATACACTTAACCTGAAGGTTTAAAACAAGCCTGAAGGACACAATTAGTTTGATTAGGTGTGTTTAATTAGGGTTAAAGCTAAACTGTGTAGACCTGTGGCCCTCCAGGAACTTAGTTTGACAGCTGTCCCACTGACCCAGCCGGTGCTCGAACCAGTTACCTTCTTGCTGTAATGTGACAATGCTAACCACTGAGCCACGGTGTCGCCTAAACTAGATCATACCCATGTCATTATACACATTTCTGACCTTGTAAACCACCAAAACCAGTACAAACACACACAAACAGTGCCACTGTTTTTCTTATGCTCTGTCGTCCTGTACTGTATTTCTTATGTCACCATGCCTTGGATGTGCTTGGATTGTGCATTATGATAGGTGTCAGAGGCTACATCTACACTAATCTGTAACAATTTGGAACCATAATTTTTTAATTAGTTTCAAGAAGTTGGTTATCCACATTGAATAAACCGAATACATTAAGGCATTTATTAACTTTCTGATATGTACCCGTAGTGAGTTGGAGTTGTTGCTTTGAGTAACACACAGGAGTATTAAGTTGCAAACGCAAGTGAAAATGGGAAACATGCCAAAACAAGAACTCTGAGTAAAAATTCAATATCCTTTGAAAAAAAACAACAATCTGGAGTATGTATGTAGGAACTTCTTTAAAATGCTGGGAAAAGGGAGAGCATCTAAATCAAGTGCTGTACAAAATTGTCCGCCATTTTAGCTGATTTGATCACATGACTACATATGTGTTACATTTCTTAAAGCTTTGGAGAGCATTTTCGGAAATACATTTTCATTGCTTACAAAGCCATCTGGACAAAAGGCAAAAATGGTGAGAAAAATGTCAATTTAAATGAAAATGTTTTAGTGTGGACATAGGCTGCATCCAAAATCATACATCACTACTATATAGTATGTGAAAAACAGTATGTGAGCCGATTAGTATGTCCAAATTCATAGTATTTGCAAAACAGTATGCGAGAAGTACCCGGAGGACCTACTGCTTCCAGCGAGATTCTGTAGTGTGCATCCAATGGACTATTTGCTATCCTATGATGTAACAAAAGAGAATTCATGAATAGGAGTAAAGTGACGCAGCTGATGTAGGTAGATCATGGGATAATGACAAATGGAGGATATAGTACGCCTAAATTCCATTCATACTCACATTCATACAACCCCAAATCAGAAAAAAGTTATGACAGTATGGAAAACGCAAATAAAAAAGAAAGTAGTGATTTCTAAATTTACTTTGACTTGTATTTCATTGCAGACAATACAACTAACATTATTTAATGTGTTACTAATAAAATTACAATTTTGGTTCTTGCAACACATGAAAAAGTTGAAACAGTAAAGCATTTACCACTTTGTAATGTTGCCATTCCTTTTCACAACCCTTAAACACTTCACGACGTTTAGGGACTGAAGAAACCAAGTGATGAATTGCTTCAGGTGTAATATTGTCCCATTCTTCCTGCAAACAAGTCTTTAGGTGGACAACAGTATGGGGTCTTCCTTGTCACATTTTGCACTTCAAAATACACCACACATTCTCTATTGGAGACAGGTTGGGACTGCAGGCAGGCCAGTCAAGTACCTGTATCATCTTGCTTTGCAGCCAGGACTTTGTAATGTGTGCAGAATGTGCTTTTGCACTGTCTTGTTGGGTGTCTCTGGACAAAAGGGCAGCATATGTGCTCCAAAATCTCTATGTACTTTTTAGCATTATTGGTGGCATCACTTAAGTGCAAATTACCTTTGCCCAGGGCACTGACACAACCCCATACCATGACAGACCGTGGCTTTTGGACTTGTTGCTGGTAACAGTCTAGATGATCCTTTTCTTCTTTGATTCAGAGTACACAGCATCCATTTCTCCCCCAAAAATACCTGAAATACTGATTCATCTGACCACAGTATACATTTCCACTGTGTGATGGTCCATCCCAGATGCCTCCAAGCCCAGAAAGGTAGACAGCGCTTCTGGACACTGTTAACATATGGCTTCCTTTTGGCACAGTACAGTTTTAACTGGCATTTGTGGATGTAACTACTGTATGTTTTAGTGGTACTTGACAAAGGTTTGCCAAAGTATTCCTGAGCCCATGTAGTGGTATTGCTTATAGATGAGTGACGATTCTTAATGCAGTGCTGCCTATCACGGTTGTTCAGCTTAGGCTTGCGCCCTTGTCCTTTGCGCACTGAAATTCCTTCCGATTCCCCAAATCTTTTAATTATGTTATGCACTGTTGAAGGTGAAATATCCAAATGTCTTCATATCTTACTTTGAGGAACGTTGTTTTTAAACAGTTCAATAGTTTTCTCACGTATTTTTGTTCATATTGTCTGCAATCAAATACAAGTCAAAGTAAATTTAGAAATCACTACTTTCTTTTTTATGTGTGTTTTCCATACTGTCCCAACTTTTTCTGATTTGGGGTTGTAGAATGTACTTTTTTTGGCCTGGCCCATCACTGAAGCTATTTAAGAGATCATATTCATTGTTATCTGTTATAAGAAATGTATCTCCTGACAATAAAACAATACAAAGGTGTCTGAAAGTTAATCTGTTTATGTATGTATTTCTTTCCACTTGTTATGCTTTGTATAAATTGTGTAAAATTGACAATATAGTGTAAAATGAAATATGATGTAAATGAAATAAGTGATAAGTAAAACAAACGTGAAAGAAAGAAAGAAAGAAAGAAAGAAAGAAAGAAAGAAAGAAAGAA
>CAIGQW010004624.1:5018642-5031828 GCA_903798125.1 Danio choprae | reverse complement strand
TTAATTTGTACCCTTTAACATATTTGTTCCCTTATAAGAATACTTTTAACATAATGCTTTGTGTGACACTACACAGGCTGACACCATTAATCTATCTCACTTACTTTCTCTCTCTAGCACAATCGCCTCACAGCAAGAAGGTCGCTGGTTCGAGCCCCGGCTGGGTCAGTTGGCATTTCTTTGTGGAGTTTGCATGTTCTCCCAGTGTTTGAGTGGGTTTCCTCCGAGTGCTCCAGGTTCCCCCACAAGTCCGAAGACATGCGGTAAAGGTGAATTGGGTAGGCTAAATTGTCTGTAGTGTATGTGTGTGAATGAGTGTGTATGGATGTTTCCCAGTGATGGGTTGCAGCTGGAAGGGCATCCACTGCGTAAAACATATGCTGGATAAGTTGGCGTTTTATTCCGCTGTGGCGACCCCAGATTAATAAAGGGACTAAGCCGAAAAGAAAATGAATGAATGAATGAATGAATGAATGAATGTATTGTTTCAAAAAGTGTTACTTGTTAAAAACAATTTTGGTCCTAGTTTTTCCATTGTTAGACGCAGGAAGGTAACAGTGAAAATTTTTTAAAAATTGTGGGAAAACTTGAATACAGCATCAATTCGTATTGGGAATAACAGATACAAGTCTTGCACAGTGGCCAGAGGGATTTTGAGCCATTCTTCTTGCAGAATAGTGGCCAGGTCACTATGTGATGCTGGTGGAAGAAAACGTTCCCTGACTCGCTCCTCCAAAACACCCCAAAGTGGCTCAATAATATTTAGATCTGGTGACTGTGCAGGCCATGGGAGATGTTCAACTTCACTTTCCTGTTCATCAAACCCCTCTGTCTTCCAGTCTTGCTGTGTGTACATCATCATCCTGATACATGGCACCGCGTTCAACTATTGAGTGCACATGGTCCTCCAGAATGGTTTGGTAGTCCTTTGCAGTGACGTGCCCATCTAGCACAAGTATTGGGCCTAGGGAATGCCATGATATTGCAGCTTAAACATGTTAATAATGTCACCCGGTCCGCTTATTTCCACCTTCGAAATATAAATCGTTTACGTCCTTCTCTCACACCTCATTCAACTAACTTTCTTGTTCATAGTTTAGTCACTTCCCGGTTAGACTACTGTAATTTCCTTCTGTATTGTCACAAAAACCCCCTCTATCTGTCACATCACACCCATTCTACAACAGCTTCACTGGCTTCCCATCTTTTACAGAATTAATTATAAAATACTTCTTCTCACTTTTAAAGCCATCCACAATCTTGCTCCTCCATACCTCACTAGTCTTGTTCATATCGCCACACCCTCTCGAACACTCAAATCTTCTTCTTCTATTCACCTCACTGTTCCCCCTGTCCACCTTGTCACCATGGGGAGCAGAGCCTTCAGCCACTCTGCTCCTCAGCTTTGGAATTCACTTCCTCCTGATCTCCGTAATTTAAACTCTCTTTTACAATTTAAATCCCAACTCAAAACACATCTGTTTGGAACAGCCTACTCTGTTTAACTCAACCTCACTTTACAAATTGTATTGTATCGTATTGACTTTTATTGTGTTTTTATTTGAACTGTCTGTTCTTGCTGTCCTGTATGGTGACCTTGAGTGTCAAGAAAGGCGCCTTTAAATAAAATGCATTATTATTATTATTATTATTATTATTATTATTATTATTATTATTATTATTATAAACCATCACTGATCCACCCCCATGCTTCACTCTGGGCATGCAACAGTCTGGGTGGTACGCTTCTTTGGGGCTTCTCCACACCATAGCTCTCCCGGATGTGGCAAAGACAGTGAAGGTGCTCTTACTGGTGGAATGTGCAATCAATGAAGATTGGCCACCAGGCTGGTTAAATTTAGGTACAATTTTAGAAACTTCCAACACTAAATTGGCCAGTGTTTCAGTTTCATTGTCCAACCCCTGTGTGTATTAAATGTTTGTTATTTCTATATTTTTCTGTAGCATGTCAGTTTGAAATATCAATTTACATTTTTAAGCATTACTTTTGTCATTAATCGTAATTATATAGTGAGATTATTGTCGGCACAAGTAGTCTGACAACAGGCAGTGCTCCACACAAAGATCTGATCTGATCATCATCCAGTCTGTCTGGAATAACATGAAGAAACGGAACAAAGTTAGACAAAGTAAATCAAGAAAAACATCTCTAAGATGCTTCAAAAAACCTACCTGAAAAACTATGGGCAAGTGTACCAAACGTTTTAAATGCAAAGTGTGGTCATGTTGATTTGATTTAGTTCATATAAGATAAATAAAATGTATTTATGCATTATTTTTGAAAGCATCCTCATTTGACAGCATTTTCACACAACTGCCTAAAACTTTGAACAGTACTATAGCTTTGATGTCTTACTGATGTTTTACAAGATTGCTGAGCTCAATCGGCTTCTGGGTCATAGGACAGTTGGAGGAGCAAGGACATGAGGAATAATCTTTTTATGCGAGATTTCAATACTCGCAATTGCTCTCTCTGTCATCTAGTGGTTCTGTATTCTGACAACGCTCTGATAACGTTGTCTATAAGAGTTTTTTCACAATTGCTAAGACACTAAACCCCCATTTTCTGAACCAAATACTCAATGGACTAAAACCCAATAAATCTTTCGTAAACAAATTCGGACGATCATGCACTTTTCATGTAAAACACATTCTCACTACTAAAACACTACTAAGTTTGCACTGTGATGCTTGTGCTACAAAACACAAACAACAAAAGTTAAACACTGCTCAAATGTCCTCATTTACACACAAACAAGCTGTCCAAAATATAAGCTTGTTCTCTAACAAGCTATTGTAACTACACAAAATATGAGCCAAAATAGACAGGTTCGTTGAATTTCACCAATGGATGGAGACTTTCTGAGTCGGAAAGGATGTACAATTTTAGGATGAGAAAGAGCAAGATATAGACAGCTCAGAATGTTGCATGACTTTGATTCTAAAAGTTTTCTTTGACTCTAAGATAATCAATAACTTTTTATTAAGTTTCATTTATTCATTCATTTTCCTTCGGTTCATTCACTTTCCTTCCTCCCTTATATATCGGGGGTCACCACAGCGGAATAAACCCACGCGAACACAGAGAGAACATGCAAACTCCACACTGAAATACCAACTGCCCCAGTGTTCTCCATTTTAATGTTGTCTCTAATGCAGGGGTGTCCAAACTCGGTCCTGGAGGGCCAGTGTCCTGCTGAGTTTAGCTCCAACTTGCTTTAACACCCCTGCCAGGAAATTTCTAATATATCTAGTAGGAGCTTGATTAGCTGGTTCAGGTGTGTTTGATTAGGGTTGGAGCTAAACTCTCCAGGACACCGGACCTCCAGGACCAAGTTTGGACATCCCTGCTCTAATGAATGGTCTGTAGTTTTGTATATTGGCTAGTTTTTATAGGAAACGTCCTTATTTTCATACTTTCTGCCTGAAGTTAACATTTTAGGTTATTTAAATGTATTATATAAATAAAAAGGGCTTTATTTGGAACTCTATTTAAAATGATATATTTGGCACCTGTTGTTTTTAATGTGGTGTAATGCTCTACTTAATAGCTGAATGTGCTTTTTTTTTAACAATATGGAAATTGTTCTTTTTATCAGTAAATATGGTGGTTTAAGCAAATTGAATTGTGTTTTAAGCAAATTGAATTGATGTATATGAGCCTGACTTCTACGAAATGTCACTACAGATTCCGGTTTTACAGCCAATGCTTCATTGTAAGCCATGCTTCGGTGTTACTCGTTCATTTTGGCCTTTATTAACGTCGTTTCTTGCTTAGAATCAGAGTTCAGCTTGAAGGGAGATTACCTAGTAGGTGGCCTTTTTCCCATACATGAAGGTAAACATGCAACACATCTGTTCACCCCAGAAGCCATTGAATGTTTCAGGTAAGAAAGAATCTTTCTGCAGTAGCATTTCTTTAATTCACATTCGCACACAGTCACATTTCTGAATTAAAAATCGACTTATTTTCACTTAAACCTGTTTTCTAGATACACTTTCTCTAAATCTGGCTATCAGATGTTGCAAGTGATGAGGTTTGCCGTTGAGGAAATTAACAACTCCACAACTCTTCTTCCCGATGTTTCTCTGGGCTATGAAATCTTTGACCACTGTTCTGACACAAAGAATTTCCCTTCAGTTTTCAGTTTTATCTCAAAAAATGGATCGATAAAACCTCAAGTAAAACTCAACAACTACGAGCCTAAAGTGATTGCTTTAACAGGGCCATATGGAAGCACAACTACTATAACTATTGCACCATTGATCACAATGGACCTTATACCACTGGTAAATTTATTTCATTATTATTTATTCAATTAAGGTAACACTTTATATTTGAGAACAATAATTGCTTATTTGCATGGATATTACTACCATAATGGCTCTTTATTAGGTTGTTTATTAGTTAAGATCCCTTAACACTACCACTGAAACATAAATGCACTGTTTAAAAAAAGCCCATTTTTCTCTACCCTGTCTACACTTGATGCTAAAAATTCAACTCAGTTTAATGGAGCGACATTTATTGACATTTTAGTAGTTTGACATAATATATTGTATAAGAAATAATATGTAATGAAGGTTTTTGTACTGTAGATTATAGGGGTGTGACGAGATCTTGGGCTATGAGATCTTACGAGACTAAATCGCGACGAAATTTCTTGTCGAGGTGAAAAGTTGTCTCGTGAGTTGTGATATTATGATGGAGTGTGAGGGTGAATTTAGCACTGAAGATTGGAGGGAGGATTGGATTTGAACCGCAAGTCAAGTACTTTGGACACACCTGGCAACCCGGGCTGCCTCTGTGTTGAGCGTCATTCGTTTGCTTGGATGAGTGTGACGTAATTAAAATGCCCATTAAATTCTATTCTATAAAAACAACTCTCTCCTATCAGTCCATTCTCCCATCCAGTAGCTCAGAGTTTGTTAAGTCAGTAGAGTTTATAACAAATATGTTGCATTGTTTGCATGTTCATGGCATAATACATTAAAATAGAAGTAAAGAATCAGAAGAAGAATCAGAATGGGTTTTTATTGCCAAGTGTGCTTACACTCACAAGGAATTTGTTTTGGCTACAGAAGCTTCCAGTGTACATAAAGTGACAAGTGACAACACGAAATAAATATGAAAAAGACGACACACATTAAACAGAGATGCAATCAGACAAAAATCTCTGGATGATTTAAAATAACATTCATTACAAGTTGATTTTAAAAAAAGCACCTAAATATTTTTGCAGTTTGTGATTTCTTTTTCTTTTTCAGTAAAAAAGTATTTTCCATTCATATATTTCATCATTGAGGATTCCAACAAAATAGTATAAAGATCTCGTCTGAATGAACCCAATCTTGTGTCTTATTTTGTCTCATGGAGTAAGCGTCTCGTCACACCCCTAGTAATTTACAATAATACCCCAGACAATCAGTTCTATTAAACTATTAAAAGCATCAACAAAAGTCAAACTTAGGAAAGATAAAAGTCTCAGACCGCACAATAAATAAATCACAAAATACGGAAAAGTAACTTCAAGAGTTCACACTTAGCTGATGATTGAATATAAAGCTTGTTTGGCATGCTGTCCCGGGAGAGAGCCCTGAGTTCATAGATCCTCAAGTCCGTGGCTCCCTCCCGTTTGCAAGGCGAGAGGGGTGTTTGAGCTCAGGTAGATCTCGAGAACTCCCCTGCTGTAGTAGCTAATGAACAGATAGTGATTGCTCTTGAGATGACTACTTACTAGGAGCATGTCTATGATGCCGATTTGGATTAGTCAATTAACTTAAGTTGCATGTTTTTGGATGGTGGGAGGAAACCGGGGAACCCGGTGGAAACCCACATGAGCACGGGGGGAACGTGTAAACTCCACACAGAAACGTCGGCTGGCTTGGTAAGGACTAGAACCAGTGACGTTCTTGCTGTGAGGCAACAGTGCTAACCACTGGGCCACCGTGCAACCCTTCTAGGAGTAGGGGTGGAAGGGGGGATTCTTAAAAAAAAAACGAAGATGGCTGTGATATGGAACTTAGGGTATTTATAGTGGCTTAGGAATCGTCTGATTGGTGAATCATTAATTGTATAATGCGGGACCAGCCGCAAGCAATCATAAGCACATGATCCTCTCGAAATTAGTTTATAAATAAACTTCACTTCTTTTAACCAATTTAATTTATGGATATTTTTTTCAATGTGTACTAAAAACTACCATGCTAATTATGATATTATTAAAGGAAACTGTCAGTTATTAAAGAATATCTCTTCTCTAATCTTTAGTGTTACCTTTTTGTCTTTATTTTAAGAAATACTGCAATAATATCATTTTCTTCTTCTCCAAAGGTGAATTATGGAGCATCCAGCTATTCATTAAGTAATAAACTTATGTACCCCTCTTTTGTAAGAACGGTGCCCAGCAACAAAGACCTGATAGATATGATTATTCACATCATACAGTGGTTTGGATGGAACTGGGTCGCCTTTCTTGGTGACCAAGATGATTATAGTGAAGATGGCTTAAGACTGTTTAACAAGTTTATAAGCAACACTGGCATTTGTCTGGCTTATCAAGAGGCTTTGAGCCAAAAGACAAACTACAGTCAAACGCTTGAAAAGATTGATATGCTTAACATAAATGTCATCGTTGTTTTTGCTGAGCAACAGTATGCGAGCAACATTATCAAAGCAGCAATAGCTAACGATGTTCGTGACAAAGTATGGATTGCGAGTGAAACATGGTCTATGAATCAGCAGCTACCAAGGGAGCCAGGGATTGTGAAAATCGGTACAGTCATTGGCATTACAGAGCGATTTTTGTCATTACCTGGATTTGAGGAATTCATCTATAAAGAAAGGGGAACCGTTGACGCTGATCATAAGCATAATGATCAGAGTGAAGTCAAAAGCCAGACATGCAATCAAGACTGCGATTGCTGCACATTGTTGACTGCAGAGGAGATTATAACTGAAAATCCAACATTCACTTTCGGCATCTATTCGGCCATATACACCATAGCTCACGCACTGCATAAAGTCCTGCAGTGTGACGTGAACGTATGTGACAAAAACACAACAGCTAAGCCATACATGGTGAGTGAATTAATCAGAAGATTTCAGCAACAGTCATCATGACGTTAATTCAACCCAGGCTCATTCTTAAAACGTATTGCTATATACATTTCTGGAGAGCGCCAAACATGTCCCAGGAGGTACATTTTTGTTTTAGGTTTTTGTTTTCGCGAATCCACCAGAGGCCGCTTTGTACGCTTTCTCAGATCTCAAATTGACTGACTGACTGACCGATCAACTGACCCACCCTCCTCCTTCCATTAAACCCAACCAATAGTGTTTTCAAAAGCACTGATTGACCCAACCACCCACTTCCCTGAACCCAACCTACAGTTTTCAAAGGCAATCCAGAAAAAGAAAAGCCCTCGCCTGATTTTTACCACGTTTTCAGATTTTACCACATTCTCAGTCTGTTTTTTATTTGTTAATTTTATTTTTTGGATTCTGTTTTTGTCTTACCTGCCTTCTGGAACCGTTCTTCACCAGACTCGAACCCTGTCGTCACGGCCAACCCCTCTCTGCATCTCAAGTCTCCAGACGTACATAGCGAGCTAACTGAACAAACTAGTAACAGCGGGAAAGCCGTCCATACGGAGGTAAGCGGTCAGTTGGTAAGCACGAAACGGCGTTATACCGCACTGTAGCGTTCGTTTAAAAGACGACATGCAGCCATACGTACTTCAGGCTACATAATTCGCGATCTCCAGAAATGTATATAGGGCTACGTTTTCAGAATGAGCCTATGTTGTGTTAATTTGTATTATTTGGGCCATTTTAGCTTCTGGAACAAATAAAGAAGCTGGATTTCCCACTCAACGGCCGTCAGGTGAAATATGACGCTAACGGTGATCCAACTATCAGCTTTGCGATCATACTCTGGCATACTGAAACAAATCCTCCACATTTTGATAAAGTGGGCATGTTTGACACATATCCTGAAATAACTTTTACCATCAACAACTCTCTCTTGCCCTGGCATAACAATGTAAGTTATCTTTCGGGCAAATATTTATTTAAACAGTTATCTGCCTTGGTTTGAAGTTAACCACATATTTTTCCATTCCATCAAGGTTCCTTTCTCAAACTGTTCTGCTGAGTGCAAGGATGGATTTGCAAGGGAACACGATAGATTTCATTCTTGCTGTTTTCTGTGCAAAAAATGTCCACGGAACAGCTATGTGGATAATACTCGTGAGTACACTAAGCAATAAAACTGTGTAAAATGTTAGCTTCTTCATTCCGTAGCATATATGTAAAAGAATAGTTGACTGATTTAGTTCATTTTAGGCAAAACACAATAATCTGAAGTAAAAAAAAATAAAAAGTAGTAATGTAAAAAAAGTGTAAATTGTCCTCAAATAACATGACTGAAATGATATTAAAAGTGTTTTTGGAATATTTTTTAAAGGTTGTCAGAAGAAATGGGCTTTCTGTGTTTACAGAAACCAATGATAAAACAAATCACATTGAGTGGTTGTGCTTAAATCACTTTGCTGACGACAAAAATTAACAATTAAAATGTTCTTTATATGGGGCCTCACGGTGGAGCAGTGGGTAGCACGTTCGCCTCACAGCAAGAAGGTCGCTGGTTCGAGCCTCGGCTGGGTCACTTGGCATTTCTGTGATGAGTTTGCATGTTCTCTGTGGATTGGCGTGGGTCCACCAGTCCAAAAGACATGTATCATAAGTGAATTGATCAATCTAAATTAGCACAATAGTCGAGCTCTTAACCAGCAGTATATCTCTATATAGCAATTACAATCTGTCATCAGCTCTAAACAAAGGGGGGAGGGGGAGGGGTTGTTGGAGTTCTCGAGACCTACCTGAGCTCAAACTCCACTCTCGCCCTGCAAACATGAGGGAGCCTCGGGCTCAAGGATCTTATAAGCTCAGGGCTCTCTCCCAGGACAGCATGCCAAACTCGCTTTATAATCAATCATCAGCTAAGTGTGAACTCTTGAAAAATGTTAAAATGTTCTAATTTCTTTATACCACACAAATCTAAAAACGAGCTGTTTAGTGATGGAATAAATCAGATGTTCACACTCGAGAAATAACTTTTGCTACTTGTTTAAAATTAATTGAAACAACACAATTCTTAAGTTGTTTTTAGGACAAAGTAATTGTTTTATTTTCAATCCACTTAAATTTGTAAAAAAGTTAATTTAATTAATTTGTGTTAGGACAGCATGAAGGAAGTGTGTAAAACCCAGCATTTTTTTATTTTATTTTAACTGACCTTATAAAATTACTCAAGAATGATACAACTACTTTTACTTCATCTGAGTTATTTTGATTGATTGACCAATTGATTGATTGATTGATTGATTGGCTGCAAGGGCCGTGGTCATGCCACTGGGTTGAGACATAGATGCTGTAGGCTGCTTCTCCTGTACTCACAGCAGCTCCACACCTTATATGTACGGTACTATTATGTACTATTTCCCCTATGGGTCATTACTATTTTCCGCTAGGTCCGCAAACTTCATTTGCGTTCTTCAATCTGCAGACCATGGCAGTGCAAAACGAGCAGCTCAGGATTCTTATCTATCATGCAAATACATGATTAAAGACATTAGGTCCATATACCTCTTTTAACCACATATCGGAGTGATTATCAGAAACGACTATCAAATGTTAGAAATTATAATTGTTTATCAAATGTTATACCCATCTATGCAATACAGAATGCTATCAAAAGTTTAGTATGCAATCCTACGCTATTAGTTACAGAATTTGTTCATTCATTCATTCATTTTCCTTCGGCTTAGTCCCTTTATTCATCAGGGGTTGCCACAGCGGCATGAACCGCCAACTTATCCAGCATAACCGCCAACTTGTCCAGCATATGTTTTACACAGCCGCAACCCAGTACTGGGAAACATCCATACACACTTAATCACACACACTCATACACTATGGCCAATTTAGTTTATTCAATTTACCTATACCACGTCTTTGGACTGTGGGGGAAACCTGAGCACCCGGAGGAAACCCACACAACATGCAAACTCCATACAGAAATGCCAACTGACCCAGCCAGGACTCCAACCAGTGATCTTCTTGCTGTGAGGAGACAGTGCTAACCACTGAGCCACCATGTCGCCAGTTTGTTTGTTTATTATTTTTTATTATTATACTCTTATTTGAGGCTGAGCCCCCTAAAATGAAAATCCTAGAATCGCCCCCGTTTTTACCATCACCACACTTTTTCTGCTTACTATTTTACCAGAGATCCACGCTTTTTAATTATTATTTTACCACTGCCCACCTCTGCTCAGCTTTATGGTTTAGGCTTTATATCATATAAGCTAAGCATTCAGATTCACTTACAGCTCTTGATGTAGTCTGAAATTCAGGATTTTAAATAATTAGCAATGTTTGTACATTTTGTGAACTTTTTGCCTCCACTACCCACCTCTGGTTTGCTGTTTTTCAGGGGACCCCTATACATGCTTTCCATGTGCTGAGAGTGAATGGTCTGATGAGGGCAGCACAGCCTGTAAGAATCGTTCTGTTGCCTACCTCCAGCTCACAGAAGCCTCCTCCATCACTGTCCTGTTCTCCGCCACATGCCTTATAGCTGTCCTCATTGCCATATTTGTCCTTTTCGCCTGCAATTACAACACACCTGTGGTCAGGTCTGCTGGCGGTAGCATGTGTTTCCTGATGTTAGCATGTTTGATCATGTCTAGCGTAAGCGTGTTCTTCTTCTTCGGAGAACCAACATTTGAACATTGCATCCTTAGAAATGTCATATTTGCATATTTCTTCTCTGTTTTTCTTTCCTGCATGGCGGTGCGTTCCTTTCAAATTGTTTGCATTTTCAAAATGGCCGCCAAGTTTCCTAGCATGCACAGCCTTTGGGTCAAGCACAACGGCCAGTGGCTCTTTGTCTGTTTTTGTTCTGTCATTAATATAGTTTCTTGCGTGCTATATATGACTGTCTCGCCTCCCAAGCCCTTCAGAGACTCGGTAACCTTTAAAGACCAGCTTATTCTCGGCTGTGAAATTGGGAACACTGTAACTATTAGCGTAGTTATGTTTATAGCGTGGTTTCTTGGTACCCTGTGTCTTGTATTTTCTTACATGGGAAGAGATCTGCCTAAGAATTACAATGAGGCAAAATCGATAACCTTCAGTCTCATTCTGTACTACCTGAGCTGGATTGTGTACTTCACAACATACCTCATGCTCAAAAGCAAATACATTCAGCTTGTTAATGCAATGACAGAGCTATCTAGCATTTATGGAATTCTCTTCAGCTATTTCATACCAAAATCTTACATAATATTATTCCAACCTCATAAGAACACCTCGGCATACTTTCAGACGTCTATTCAGAGTTACACCCAAACCATTAGTAGAACTTAAACCACAACATAGTGGTTTACATTTACATTTGTTTGCTATACCTATAAATTGTGTTTGGATTTAGAAACCCTGAAAAGCAATGCCTTCTTTACTGTAGAGAAGAAATGATGTGAACACTCAGTCTGGGAGTAAAGTAAAACTTTGTGTCATTAGGGTTAGATTCTTCACTGTCGTTACCTTTGAAAAGAGTGTCTAGGTTTCACTGTGCATTAAAATGTTGCTTGGTTTAAATATACATGTATGTTATAAGTTCTGAAGGCAAACTGAAGCTTTCAATTGGTTTTTAAGAAGAAAATAAATATTACATTTAATGAAATTTCCATCAAAATGCTTTTATACTTGTTGCCAAACCTTCCCTTCAGATTCATTTGTTGATATTTTACTTATAATTACACTGTGGCGTTGTTTGCTTTTACTAGGGCAGTATTTAGGGATTAAGATAAAACTATTGCTTGAATAGGAAGAATATTTTGGTGCACTCATTTTAACCAGCTTTCTGTGTGACAATTAATGTCTGATTGCCATGTTGACTCCTTGTCAAACTTCAGTTTAACTGATGATTAAAGACGTAGTTCGTTCAAAAATGTCAATTCTGTATTTTTTTCAACCTCATGTCATCTGCATGCATTTCTTTCTACTGTGGATAAGGAACAGAAGATCCTTGCTTTACAAAAAGGCTACTTAATCAGTTCATGTGCATGATAATATCAATAATAATATTCATTCATTCATTCATTCATTTTCATTTCAGCTTAGTCCCTTTATTAATCTGGGGTCGCCACAGCGGAATGAACCGCCAACTTATCCAGCATATGTTTTACGCAGCGGATGCCCTATCAGCTGCAACCCATCTCTGGGAAACATCCACACACCCATTCACACTTATACACTACGGACAATTTAGCTTACCCAATTCACCTATACTGCATGTCTTTGGACTTGTCGGGGAAACCGGAGCACCCGGAGGAAACCCACGCCAACACGGGGAGAACATGCAAACTCCACACAGAAACGCCAACTGACCCAGCCGAGGCTCGAACGAGCGGCCTTCTTGCTGTGAGGTGAACGTGCTATCCACTGCGCCACCGTGAGGCCCTCAATAATAATAATAATATCATATATACAGTGCTCAGCATATATTAGTACACCCCCCATAAATCTCTCATTTAAATGAATATTTTCAATAGGACGCTTTACAATATTATATTTGTGCATATGCATTAGTTTAGTCAGTACTGAAGCCAAATCTGGAGCTAATCTAACAAAATAACTTACAATAAGGGTTCAAAAATTAGTAGCCTAAACTTATATGTTAGGGAAAAATATTAAATAACATTTTCAAAAATAGCAAAAATCAAGAGAAACAAAAAATATATAAAATGTTGTTGAAATGTTGGGCAGCACGGTGGCGCAGTGGGTAGCGCTCTCGCCTCACATCAAGAAGGTCGCTGGTTCGAGCCTCGGCTGGGTCAGTTGGCGTTTCTGTGTGGAGTTTGCATGTTCTCCTCGTGTTTGCGTGGGTTTCCTCCGGGTGCTCCGGTTTCCCCCACAAGTCCAAAGACATGCGCGATAGGTGAATTGGGTAAGCTAAATTGTCCGTAGTGTATGTGTGTGAATGGAAGTGTATGGGTGTTTCCCAGTGATGGGTTGCAGCTGGAAGGGCATCCGCTGCGTAAAACATATGCTGGATAAGTTGGCGGTTCATTCCGCTGTGGCGACCCCAGATTAGTC
>CAIGQW010004624.1:4972104-5014965 GCA_903798125.1 Danio choprae | reverse complement strand
AAAGAAAGAAAGAAAGAAAGAAAGAAAGAAAGAAAGAAAGAAAGAAAGAAAGAAAGAAAGAAAAAGAAAGAAAGAAAGAAAGAAAGATATTTATTGATATCTTTAATCCACGAAGAACCATCGACATCAGTGAAACTGTTTAATGAAAGTTCTTTGTGGAATCACTGTAAAGACGTCATTTTGGAACTTGCGAATACTTTACTGAATGAATATGTTAAAAAAAGAAAGAAGAAGATAAAGAAGAGAGAGATCATTTAAAATGTAATTTAGTCTTATGCTGCATGAATGGTGCAGATTTCAAAAGTACAATATTGAAGACGACCGGGAAAGACCGCAGCGGGATACCAGCCACCATGACGATATGCTTATTAGAGAGGTAAATTGTCATTTTGTTCGCTCATTGAGACCTCTGCTGTGCGGAACTGGAGGATGAACCGTGAAACCAGAGACGAATAGTACGTCGCAGCGAAACATATGGTGCTGCCTTCTAACCGAACGCTGACACCAACAAATTGCAGATTTCATACTAATTTTCTCTGGAAGAAAAACTAATGCCACCCACGCGACACACTGACGTATCTTTTAACACTAACTAACTAACTGCAATAAATACAAAGCCTAAATAAATAGTCAAGGATTACATTTTAGGATAAAGATTAGATTAAAGAATAAAGAAATGAAATGAAATGAAAGAATAAAGATTAAGGATTAAATAATAATTTACACGTTAATTGTTTTTTTCTTTCTGGAAATTTAACACATTTTAAAAGAATACGGCATTATTTAATACGACCCCTTTTTTATAAAGAATATGCTAAATAGCTTAAATCATTATTTAAAAGATAGATAGATAGATAGATAGATAGATAGATAGATAGATAGATAGATGATAGATAGTGAAGTGTGATAGAAGTGTTGAGTATGTTCAAAGAAAAATTATAATAAAACTGAAATTAAATTATTATGTAATAATGCAATGACATAGAATTTTTGTGACAAATAATAAAGATTTTATTCACCGCTGTAATTAAAGATTCATGCTTCGTTTGAACTAAAACTGTATCCACGAGTCTTCAGTTCTTATACAAATTTGTTGCTTATTCTTTAAGGTATAAATAGCAGATACTTTGCAACTCAAAGAGCTTCAATAGACACGATTTGGTGCTTAACAATGCGAGAGGTCTTTTGTCTTTCGTTTCTGACTGGATGGCTCCACAAAGCGTACATCCTTCGCTGGGTTTCAAGTTACTATTCACTAATTTATTTCAGCCAAATGCCCAACCAGAATACCCAAAGCAATGATAATGTGCTCTTCTGTTTTTCTGCAAGCCTAAGTCAAAGCAAAGACTTCTCAAACACCTATAGGAATTCATGACTGTTGGGCCAGAAAAGTATTGTCGCAATTTGTTTATGATTTGTCTTAATAGCTACAGGCTTTCAGTTCGTGGTTTGTCGTGTTTATGACACCAAATGCATCGATAAGATGTTATTATAATTTATGGGGTAAATGTGTTCGGCAAAGTTGATGTTTTTTGGGAAAATAAAGTTGCCTTGCGTGTTTTATTAGTCATCTGCCACATGCAGGTAAATGGCAACTGTAAATGACTACACTAAAACAATCTTACAGAACGAATAAGAATAAAAACAAAACACTATTCAAATCACTACATTGTTAGCCTCATTGACATTCGAAAGATTGCAATGATCTTATCCCATTGAAGTCTTCGAGTTGTGCTGACAATTAAACGTGTGTTAGTTATTTGTTTTACTTGCTTATACTCCTGGTAACTGTCATTCTGAGCTCAAGAACATCGGCTGATTCTCTTTTACCCCAATTCTTTGTATTTACATGCTAAAAATGAATAGGAGCCCTTTGGAAAAGGAACGTTTATTGCAGTAATTGTATAATTGCTTCACTAATTGTTGTTAACAAGCCATAGAATACTTCAGTCACTACGGGATCTCCTAACTAAGCGTGCATGATAAAAGGCAGTTAGGGTTAATCAGTTACAGATGGAGAATAATGAAAGCACTTCCAAGCTTTTCATAAACATGCGCCTTTATCGCAGTCTGTTGTTATGCCAAACTCGAGGACAATTTGTTCCCGTCAGAAAACTTTTTTCTAAGTTTCTTAATAAAGTGATTTTTCATATTGTTTGTGTGCAGTAGGCTATTTATTTATTTAGATGTTTATTTATGTATTTATTTATTAGTAAGTGTATTTGTTGGTTAGAAATTCTAAACTTTTGCGCAAATGCCTAAAGTTTTTCTGATGAAATCAAACCGTTAACCAGGGTGCCACTGAGCGTGAAACTGACGTGTAAATCAGTGTCACAAAAGAAAGCTGATTTGCTCCGATTTCATACTGATTTTCCGATGTTACGCTGTGAAAGAGAAACACAGCAGCGTTTTTAACCAATGTTTTGCCCATTAGAAACAGTTGAATCTCGGGATACATGTACAACATGCATCTTTGGCTAACCTGTCTTTTAGTTTGTTAGCAGCCGAGCACGTAGGGAAGTAAGTAGCTAAGTTCTTAAGTAGCTAAAACTTCATTCATTCATTCATTCATTCATTCATTCATTCATTCATTCATTCATTCATTCATTCATTTATTTATTCATTCATTCATTTTCTTTTCGGCTTAGTGCCTTTATTAATCTAAGGTCGCCACAGCGGAATGAACCGCCAACTTATCCAGCATGTTTTACGCAGCGGATGCCATTCCAGCTGCAACCCATCACTGGGAAATAGCTAAAACTTTAAGAAGCAAAATGAAAATAGAACACGACAGAAAATCCAAGGTTCACATTGAGTCGTCAACAGTAGGCTGCATCGTTGTTTTCAAATAAATACTAAAGATCTTTTTTAGTACCACTGTCCTTACGATTTAGCCATTGTGTTTTTTTAACCCCCCCCAAAACTTGTAAATGTTGTTTGCAAAGTTTGATGCAATATTGTCGTAATAAAACGAGTTTCTTTAGAAGAGAACTTATTTCAGATGATATACAATAGCCCTGAAAGATCAATCGCTTCTCAATACATAGCCTATATAAACTGCAGTGTTTTTCATTGCTTTCTAAAGCCTCTTGACCGGAGCTGCTAAAATGGTAATGTGATTCCATCCCGGTCTCACGTCATTTGTTCCCTCTCTATAAATACACCTATTGTATGGTGAGTCCGTCTCAACAACAACAAAAAAAAAGTATTGAAAAAGAAAAAAAAAGTCTTAAAGGAATCAATGGACATTCATTCATCCTGTCGCGTGTCATGCTTTTGAAGTCATTTCTTACTACGCATGTGCAGCCGGGCATTGTCATGCTAAAAAAGAGTGAAAATAATAATAAAAAGATATACTTTTACAATATTGTTTTCACAATTTTTCCTCAACAAAATAAGCAGAACTGAAAACTCTAACTTGTAATTTAATTTAACTATTAGAAGGAATTTAAGGTTAACTTTTTGAACTCATCAATCATGAACAATGAGAAATATTTGTTTTAAATACAACGGATCTCCACATCATTTCCTTGGGTTACTGTTAAAATGTCTAACTTGCACACCTTGTTTGTTTTTAAACTGATCCCGACTATCAGATGTTTCATTAATTATATTAAAATGATATATATATATCATCTAAGTTTGTAACTAAATCTCGCAGCCACTGGAATAGCTGCCTAGTTTTTTTAAAGACCAAAAAAGAAAGAAATTGACTTTGCATTGTAAATGTATATGACGTCTAAAATGATTTGCACAATGTACAAATACATTTTCAGTTAACATTTTAGATAGGCTAATACAGTGGGTTAGTATAAAAACATTTCAGTGTCCCAAAACACTGTAACACTAGGACTTTATTTAATTTAAAATTAAAGATTTGTCCTTATTGTTCAAAATATATAATCAATTGTGTTGTGTTACAAATTGGTTCATCTATTTGCATCTTGTAAAAATGACTAGTATATTGTATTGATTAATAAGTAATCTTTATTTTTTGGTAAAATACAATTGCCCCCCGGGTTCCACTATTTGTTTGTTTGTTTGTTTGTTTGTTTGTTTATTTGATTGGCTGGTTGGCTAGTCAGCCAGTCAGTTAGTTAAGTAGTTACCTATTAGTTATTTGTAGAAAACATATGTGAAACGTATGTAAAATATATGCTTTTCTTCAGCGAAGACTAGAGGGGATTCACTTAAAAAAGAAACTTCATTTTTTGGCAAAACCCTGTATGACATTCCCAAGGCAGGCTCTATTGATGGGAAAGTGTGGAAAATCAGGCAGATAGGGTCCTGGGACAGGAGGCGTTCCTCTGATTCTCCTCGCTCTGCTCTTTCAACAGAGCATCTGTGAGAATTCGGCTTTTCTTTGAGACCATATATGTTATCAAGATTAAAACTTGTAGAGTTTTGCTTGTAACGCGACAGTCTGTATTCTACACACGGCCAGAGAATCCTACAGTGTTTGGGCAGTTTTAGAAAATGTTGCTGTGGTTTAAAGAACCTTGACATTTTAATTCAGTAAAGGTGATTCCCTTTCCTTATTGGCAGAAAATTGCCGCGTTGTGAAGACACGGAAAAGATTTCCACGGTGCTGCCTGTCCCACATGGCGTGAAACTTGAAGAGAAAGGGATGAATAGTCCGGGCTAATTCCGTCACAGCTTGACTGGTTATTTGTAACATTTTCCATTTTACGGTTTTTTTACGGAACTCTTTGCATTTTCACCCCACACGACGACATTTCATGCAAGCGCCTGTTTAATTTGATCTAAAGTAATTAATGTATGTTATAACAATTAGGTTTAAAAGTTAACAAAGAAAAGTATATGATAAAAAGCGCTATAAATGATTATTGGCGTGATTTATTATATTTCAAGTTCTGAAAATCTCTAAGTTTGTAATCTAAAACATAAAATAATAAAGCAGACTGGTGATAGTGCACGCCAATACGCTAAAGTATTAGTCACAAATAGCGAATATAAGAGTTTATAAAGTTTGTAAAGGATAGCAGTACCAATATTACCCTTCAGCTATTTTTTTTCTGAAAATAAAAACACTGACAAGAAAGCAACCTGAAGCTGATTGGATGTCCAGCAGAAAGTAAATGGATGCTCTTTTTTGAGCACCAATAATGTGAGCAGTGCATTGATATGCTAATAAGTCTTTCTTTAAAAGGGAAAGTACTAGGGTGAATTCCTTCACTCAACTCAAGGAAGTCTGATAGTCCTTATTCATCTGGATTTTTTTAAACACACTGAGCATTTGAGGACAATGGCTGCAGCATCCGACCGTGCGGCGACGGCAAAAGCCCAAAACGTTAAAAAGGTGATTATAGGTGATTTATTTGTTTGTTTGTTTCCAGCATGTGCTTACTGTATTTGGAATTAATCAGAAATGAATAGAAAGATAATATGATTTTATCTTTCAGGTTTCAAAACCACTGATGGAGAAAAAAAGAAGGGCGCGTATAAATAAATGTCTGAATCAGTTAAAGAGCCTTCTGGAAAGCATCTGTTCTAACAATGTAAGAAACGTTTATGGATTTTATCAAATTATTTCAATATCAAAATATACAGATTCTAACACCACATCTCTATCTCACAATCTAACCGGTGTGTTTTTATACCTTTTCAGATCCGCAAGCGAAAGCTGGAAAAGGCTGACATTTTGGAACTCACGGTGAAACATCTGAGGCATCTGCAAAATACGGAAAGAGGTTCGTGATTATCTCAGATTTAAATTATATTAATAATCCTTATTCATTATTAACAAACATAATATATGTTTCATTATTTGAGCTAATTAAATGAAATATTGGATTAATAATTTGGAAGAAATGGGCTGTAAACAATAACTAGGCCTAAATATTAACTAAACATCGATTTCTCTATGTACAGGACTGCCCAAAGTTTGTGACTCTGCTGAATATCACGCTGGCTACAGAAGTTGTCTTAGCACTGTAAGTCATTATCTTCGAGCATCGGACACAGACAGAGATTCCCGCTCCATCATGCTGACAAATCTTACGAGCGGTCTTAACCACACCAGAGTTCCTGATTTCAGTACCGTGGAGAGCGATCCCGCACTGATCTTTACACCACCAAGTACACTTCGTCGACCGCACAAAGTTCCCATTAGAACAGACGCCCCTTATTCCAGCCTTCATCAAACTTCAGAGAGAAAAGTTTGCTTAATGCCCAAGAGGACTGAGATTGGCGATAGCGACAGACTGTCAATCGACGCAGAAGTTGGGACTCTTGGGAGACTGGAAACCAAAAAGATCGAAACCACACTCATCAGACCTAAAGAGTCAAAGGTCATTGAGTGCTGCATTTTCAAACAGAATTATTGGCGCCCTTGGTAGGCTATTGACTGCCCCTGATTTAATTGTTTTAACACTTAGATGTATAAAGTACCTTTATGTTTTGCTTCTCATGCACTATATATGTAGATTTGTTTATTTTTTCATGAATGATGACAAATGTATATTTTATTAATAAAAGTTTTCAACATTACATTGAATATGCTTATTTGTGAACAACATATATTGTGTATAATGTTGTGCAAATGTGCATGCCAGCCAAGAGCATTTCAAGTAGACCAACAGTCCACTCCATTGGTGCAATTTTAGCGATTATTTTCTTTTATTATAATTTTTAAAGCTACATTATCAGATGCAACGGGGTGGTTTAAGGCTGATTGGGTGGTTTTGTGGCGTAGAGGGTGGATTGTTCTTAATTTAGAATGCACTTTGTGGTAATTTCATACCATCAGTGTTCATGACTCAGGGCACTTTATTCTGAGCAAAATTATAGCTGCTTAACTGACAATGAGAGGAGTCATTTCTGAAATATGCTTAAAGTTTTCTAAAATCCCAAGGATGAGGGACATAAATAATTCCTTTATTCATTCATTTTCTTTTCGGCTTAGTCCCTTCATTAATCTGGGGTCGCCACAGCGGAATGAACCGCCAGATGAACTTATCCAGCATATGTTTTACGCAGCGGATGCCCTTCCAGCCGCAACCCATCACTGGGAAACATCCATACACACTCATTCACACACACATACACTACGGACAATTTAGCTTACCCAATTCACCTATACCGCATGTCTTTGGACTTGTGGGGGAAACCGGAGCACCCGGAGGAAACCCACGCGAACACAGGGAGAACATGCAAACTCCACACAGAAATACCAACTGACCAGCGACCTTCTTGCTGTGAGGCGATTGTGCTACCCACTGCGCCACCGCGTCCGCATACATTTACTTAAGATCAATTTAAAGTTGAAGGTATATTTTAGGTAAGTTTAAAATCAATATTAAAATGAATACCAGTTACAGTAATATATTTAAAAATATTATATTATAACAGGCATAAATAGTATAAAACATTATTGAACTAAAATAGTGTAAAATAACTTGTCAATTGTACAACGTCAAGTTTGAGGCATTTATCAGTTTACCAGTATTTGCCGTTTAATGAGAGTATACTTCAGTGTATACTCTCGTTTATGGTGTATATACAGTGAGGGGAAATAAGTATTGAACATGTCATGTTTTTCCTGGGAATAATATTTCTAATGGAGCTGTTGACATGGGATTGAACCAGATTTTGGTAAAAACCCAAACATACAAACATAAAAATAAAACAACAAAAAAAATCAGAATAATGAGTTATGTGTAATAACAATGGAATGCCACAAGGAGAAAGTACTGAACTCCTGAACTGTATTTAATACTTTATATAAAAGGCTTTTTGGTGATGGAAGCTTAAAGACGCCTCTCATATGGAGAATGGAGTCACATGCATTGCACAGGTGTGAGTTTTTTACAGACTTCAAAAGAGTGTAAAAATGATGGTTCAGTGGGTCTCGTCTTATCAAAGCTGAGCTTTATTTTGTACTTTCTATTGGATTCAAGTCAGGTGATTGGCTGGGCCATTCCACAGCTTGATTTTCTTTCTCTGAAAGCATTTGAGAGTTTCCTTGACTGTGTTTTGGATCATTGTCTTGCTGAAATGTTGCTTGCTAATGTAGATGTTGGACTGAAGCAGCTAATATTAATTTACAGTGATGAAGAGCAGAGGGTTGCTGAAAAACTACTGAGAGATTTCAGCTGCTGTCTGGGCTTTCAATGCTTTTCTACACCTCCCTTTCTTCATGTGTTTAATACTTTTGCCCTGTGTCATTTCATTTTATTACACATAGCTTAATTCATAAATGAATTACTTTTGTGTTTTTTCGCATATATGGATTATGGATTTCTTCGGTTGTTACCAACATCTGGGGAAAAGTCTAAACATATATATATATACACTGTAGTCAAGCCTGAAATTATTCATACCCCTGATTAATTCTGACTTAAAGTTGCTTAAAGTACTTTTATTCAACCAGCATTTTTTTAGACAGGCTTTTCCCAAAAGATAATAAGAGGATACACAAGAGGCACCATTGTGGGGGAAAAATTCTCAGCTTTTATTTATCTTGACTGTGAACAAAAAGTCACAGTCAAAATTTAGGGTATAAATAATTTTAGGCTTGACTACACTTAATAAACTTTCAAGTATTTAATTAACAGATTAGTATGACTATTAGTAATATATTAGTTTAACACACAAGTATACTTAAATATAATTGAAACATATTTAATTTTTGTAACTGAACTATCATTATTATTCATTTTCTTTTCGGCTTAGTCCCTTTATTAATCTGGGGTCGCCACAGCGCAATGAACCGCCAACTTATCCAGCATGTTTTACGCAGCGGATGCCCTTCCAGCCGCAACCCATCCCTGGGAAACATCCATACACACCCATTCACACTCATGCACTACGGACAATTTAGCTTACCCAATTCACCTGTACCGCATGTCTTTGGACTTGTGGGGGAAACCGGAGCACCCGGAGGAAACCCACACCAACACAGGGAGAACATGCAAACTCCAAACGCCAACTGACCCAGCCGAGGCTCGAACCAGCGACCTTCTTGCTGTGAGGCGAACGTGCTACCCACTGCGCCACTGTGAGGCCCTATCATTATTATTTGCATTGCAATTAATAAATAGTTTTATCTATTATTTATTTAAGCACAAGATGCCGCATATGGGCTAACTACCTACATGCGCCCATGTTCTTTCCCATGGTATAACCAAATGTTTTTGGGAAAGTCATTATCTTTAAATAATTTTTGAAAAGAAGGCTTCCCATAAAGCAGTGCTTCTGCACAAAGTTGTCTGGATATTTAATTTGTGCGAGCCATTTATATTTCAATGGTTATATCGCCAATTATATGGGAAAGAATTGTTCTAAAAAAGACCCCAACAATATTATTTCTCTACATCTTTATAGTTGTGGTCACAACTGTTGTTTTACATTCACAATGATATTTAGACCTCTATCTTTATTGTTATCTTTATATTTATCATGCGTGGTGTGAACAGGTATTTGGTTGGGTTGGTTGCAACCCAGGCTCATTCTGAAAACGTACCTGTGGATACATTTCTGGAGACTGCGAAATACGTACCAGGAGGTACGTTTTTTTGCAGTTTTTGTTCTCTTGAATCCACCAGAGGCCGCTGTGTATGCTTTTTGAGATCTCAAATTTTTCTCGCCAGTGCCATTCGCGTGTGCCGTTCTCGTGTTAAACCACCAGAGGCCGCTGTTGACTGACTGAACGTCTGACTAATCGATTGACTGACCCACTCTCCTCCTTCCCCAAACCCAACCAATTTTATTGATTGACCCGCCAACCCGCTTCCCTAAACCCAACCAACAATTTTCAAAAGCAATTCAGGAAAAAGAAAAGCCCTCGTCTGATTTTTACCACGTTTTCAGATTTTAGCACATTCTCCCTGTTATTTACTTGTTTATTTTATTTTTTGGATTCTGTTTTTTTGTCTTACCTGCTTTCTGGAATCGTTCTTCACCAGACTCGAACCCCGTCATCGTGGTCAACTCCTCTTTGCGTCTCAAGTCCGCCGACGCACATGGCGAG
The DNA here is from genome assembly GCA_903798125.1 of Danio choprae. Classification (NCBI taxonomy): domain Eukaryota; kingdom Metazoa; phylum Chordata; class Actinopteri; order Cypriniformes; family Danionidae; genus Danio; species Danio choprae. The sequence continues at coordinate 5,004,974 of CAIGQW010004624.1, read as the reverse complement.
CTAACGGGACAATCTGGTTATAGCGGGAAAGCCGTCCATATGGAGGTAAGCAGTCAGCTGGTAAACGCGAAAAGAGACAGCGTCATACCGCCCCGTATCGTTCGTTTAAAAAATAAAATGCAGCAAATTGTACCTCTGGCCACACAATTCGCAATCTCCAGAAACGTGCATAGGGCTACATTTTCAGAATGCGCCTGTGTTGGTTGGTTGGCTGGACCATTGGTAAAGATTTGAAAATGGTCTAAATTGATATTACAAGAAGGAGAAATAACTGTGATGCGGATGGGACGGTTGCTCCTAATGTTATAGTGAAAAAACATACACAACCAGGCTGTTGTTTAGATTGTGAAAAAGCTCAGCTGGTCATCAAACACTACTCCCGAATTTCTTGCTGTCCCGCACCCTGGAAACCTGCATGTCTACCACTAATAAGGCAGTTGTCTACTGCAAGCTAAACAGTGTCTCTGCATTTACATTAATTTGACCAGAGGAGAACTAATCTCCCGAATTAGTTTTTTGCTCTCCATTTTTGTCAATTGTTGGATTTTGGGTTCCTTGCCACTGTTGTCTTCGGCTTGCTTAGTTGAGGTCAGTTGATCTCCCCTACAGTGAATCCCATCAATTCATCAATGATGTTAGTATTGAAATTACATAAGTGAGAATAAACTAACTAGAACAATACCCTCACACCACTAAACTAAACAATATTAAACCATAATGAAACTTTGTACTGTACCTGATTGTATTGCTGGATGTTTATCCCTGTTAGCTGCTTTGGCACAATCTGCATTGTAAGTAATGAAGTGCTATAGAAATAAGGTGATGACTTAAAGCCACCAAAGTACCATACCCATTATCTCCAAGTCAGAGATGGTGACCAGGAGAGTCTGCTGATTATTGTGTTAAAGGCTTTCGAAAAGTCTAACAGGAAAAGAACAGATGGTTTAAGAGTTCGCTTAGACTTAGTTCGCTCTTACCAGTTAAAGAGTTTCAGCAACTGAACTCTCTGTGGAGTTTCTGCTTATTAAGCCAGACTGGCTGTCATAGAGTGGGTTGTTCTCTGGGACAGCACTGGTTCGGAGAGGCTGGTCGTAGGATGGCTGGCACAATAAACTTTGATGAGCTCAGTATCTGTAAAGGGAGAAAAGGGAGAGGATGTGTGTGGGAGGAGGTCTGCTGTCAGGAAGTGGTACTGAGAACTGGTTGCCACCTTAACAGGGATGTAGCTGCTGAAGAGATGAAGTGGGAGGAGGTGGTGAGAGAAAGAGAAGCGAGGAGAATCTGAGGAATAGTCTCTGTGTGTCTGAGGTGTTGCTTATTAGCTTTTGGTGGCAGGATAATATGGCAGCAGAAACTAGAGGAGAAAGCGTACCTTCTTAGCAGCTCTGAGCTTGACTTGATGGTCACAGAAAACATCTTTGAGGCAGCATAGGAAGGTGGCATAATCATTGGTCTGGAGGATAGAGGACAAGCACTTTCTCATGGTGTCAGCAAATATAAGAGCTTTATACAGTAGCAGTGGCTTTCAATCTTGGTCCTCGCAAACCCCAGCTCTGATCATTTTGCTTATCTCTCTTGCTTAACACACCTGATTTAGATAATCAGCTTGTTAGAAGAGCGCTCCAAGAAGGCACAGTGTGCAGATCAACATGTTCCTAGGCTACATCTCAATCAGTACCCTAGCTCCAGAGGTCGTTCATCAGTAGGTCTTGTGCACTAATTCGGGCACTGGAAAGGACAGTAATAAGCTACAAATTGGGACACACAGAGTGTGACATGAGAACATCAACATTCTCATCAAAAACTGGAATTTATAAACAACAAAGGTCTACATCCCCTCCAGGAGCCTCCGGTCGGGGAGCGAGCACTGACTTCTTGTGCCATCAAAAAGAGGCTATAAATCACTTTCCAAAACCTTTTCATTCAATGTTCCACGCTGGTGAAATGATCTTCCATTTCCCACTCGGACTGCAGATTCACTGGTATTATTCAAACAACAACTAAAAACCCATCTCTTCCGAGAACACCTGAACCCCGGTTAATAAAACCAAATCCACGTGTTGAAGCACTTTCTCTCTCTCTCTCTCTCTCTCTCTCCCTCTCAAAAGCACTCCTTCTCTAGCACTAAATTCTCTGAGCGCAAACAAGTTACTTTGTTTAACCCTTTTGCACTGTTAAAATTAACTACCCTTTTGGTATGTTCGGGATGAAAACATCCACTGAATTAAACTGCTGTAAAACTGCATCAGATAAATAATTTTTACAATTTTTTTGCATAAATCTGTTAATCAACCTCAGTCCTCGTCAAAACTACTAAATTGTTTAGAAAATTACAGAATCTTAATTTTGCCAAGTTCACAAATGATGTCACTGATTTGGTGAAAAAAACACACAAATGACGTATTCTTAATATAAAACGTAATTGTGGACTGAATTTTTTTTTTTTACCTTTTATCACAGTCTTGGACATGTGAATGATTATTAACAACAGTGACTTTGGTGCATTGCTAGATTTAAAATATTTCTCCCTAATTTACTGTTGGTGGCTGTTTTTGCCCCATTGACTTCCATTATAACCACATTCAATGGTGCATAAATACACAGTCTTTGTTTTTATTTACTCCATGTAGTTCTGAGAGCTGAGAAGCATATTTTGATTTTCTCAGACACATCAATGTAAGTGCGTAAAGGTCACTCTCACACACTCAGACACACATACACTTTAATTTGCTGTTATACTCCATATAAAATCCAGAAACTAAGCTTTTTTTGTGCACAGGCCTATCTAAAGGGTTAATGGCGCCAACTGATGATCAACAGTAAAAAAATAAAGATTTTACCAACAGAGAAAACCACCAATAATCAAAAATGGATGATTATATGGTGTCATGGCTTTGCAATAAAAAAACAAAATGTGGTTATAATAGAAGTCAATGGGGCAAAAACAGCCACCAACAGTACATTAGGGAGAGAGAAAAAAAAGAAAATTAATCAAAAACAATGTATCAAAGGCAATGTTTTTTCACATCCAAGACTGTGATAAAAGGTAAAAAATCCAGTCTACAATTACTTTTTATATTAAAAATATGTGATTTTGTGTGTGTTTTTTTCATCAAATCAGACACATCATTAATGAATTTGGCAATTAAAGAGTTAAAATCCTGTATTTTTCTAAGCAGTTTAGTAGTTTTGATCAGGACTGAGGTTGATCAACAAATATTTATCTGATGCATTTTTGCAGCAGCTTAATTCAGTGGATGTTTTCATCCCTAACATAACAAAAGGGTAGTAAATTTGCACAGACTGTATTGTTGAGGGTTTTTTTTTAAATTCAAAGCATTTTCTCAAAATATGTGTCAAAATAAGATTCATCACCAAAAATCATTCTGCTAGCTGAAACACAGAGAAAGTTATGGCCAAATTAAGACTCAAAATCACCCCAGAATGGATGAAAACATCCCCAACAGTACATAAGAGATAACTAGCATTTCTTGTGTGTATTGCCTCTTGTTAAATTGCTGAATGCCTGAATTGCTAAATGACTAAATGGAAATCTAAATGTAACAGCAGAACTAATCATTTTCATATATTAATTTTAGTAAGTTATTAAAAGTACATTATAGCTTAATAATTTGATAGTTTCATATAAGCTAGCAGCAACATTTCAACCAATAAACAATTATAAATGTTTGCTAGATTGTTCCTAACCTGTCTAACTACGTTGGTTCATGTTAAAAAGGAATAAGTAATGGATTCTTTTCACTAAAACATCTCTCGGATGATCATGTGATTCATATTTCGTGCTTCCGAACCTAACTTCCGTTAAGGGCGCATTGTGTGTATCGATTCACAGTGCATTGTGGGAACATTTCCCTGCACTGAAAGAATTTTACGATTAGGATGCCACTTAAAATGGCTGACGCCCTGATCAGTGCACTGACTACTGAACAATGGTGCTGATTGAGATGTACCCCGTGTTCACTGCTCACAAGAAATTGTCTAAACGTAGTTTACTTCATTTAATAAATGAAAATTTAAATGAATATTAAAAGAGTAGTTTGCTTCCAGATTGATTGGTAACCATTGACTTCCATTTTAAGCATGGGGTCATCGTTAAAATCCATAGTATTTTTCTCTACTATGGAAGTCAATGTTGACATCAACTGTTCAGATAATGTAATGTGTATTTATATAGTGCAATTATCATGTATGGCCCAAAGTGCTTCACAATCGAGAGGGGGTCTATCCACTCCACCACCAGTGTGCAGCATCCACTTGGATGATGAGACAGCAGCCACAGAACAATGGCGCCAATGCACTCACCACACACCAGCTATAGGAGTAGAGAGGCAGTGATAGAGCCAATTCAGTGGATGGGGATGATTGGGAGGCCATGATTGGTAAGGGCCGATGGAGGGAATTTGGCTCTTTACGAGAAATGTCATTGGATTTTTAAGAGTCAGGACCTCGGTTTAACATCTCATTCGATAGACAGTGCTCACTGACATTATAGTGTCCCCTTCACTTTATTGGGGCATTAGGACTCACACAGGCAGCAGGTTGAGCACCCCCTGCTGTCCTCACTAACACCACTTTCAATCTCCCATCCAGTTACGGACCAGGCTCAGCCCTGGTTAGCTTCTGTAAGTAACCAGTTTTGGGCTGCAGGGTGATATGGCTGTGGCAATTGATTAATGACATTTTTCAAAATATCTTCTTTGTTTTTAACTGAAGAAACTCCTCCCTTCCTGAATTGTGAACTACAGTATAGTACAGAGTTATTCAGATAAATTCATATTTCAACAAAATATCAGTGATCTGTTTTTATCTGTTTAAAGTTTGTAAAGCTTCATTTATCACATTTTTAACCCTTTATAGAACACTCATGGAAAAACCAAGTGTTATTGCAAGTCAATTTAGTTTTTACAAGTTAAAAATAATTATTATATTGTAATCAATGTTAATTAAGTTACCATATATAGTTCTTCACCCAATGATAATAAGAGCTTGACTAAAACTGAACACTTGTGGTTGCATTATTCGTATTGATAATGATGAACAATACTGATTCTTTAATAGTGATCATATCAACCACTACCTGACAAAAGTCTTGGGGTCTATCCAATGTTTAGGAACAACAAATAATAACTTGACTTCTACTTGATCATTAGATATCAGAAGTGGCTTATATGACAGGAAAAGGCCTCTAGATTATGTTTATTTTACTAAAATAAAATATGATCATGCCTTGATTTTGAATTATTTAATTAGGACAGTAAGGTCTGACTTTGCTTAGACAAAAGTTTTGTCACTTAACAGAAATAATGTACAGTATCGAATATAAAGTCATGGTGCAGTGGAAAAAGAATTAATATTCTGTATGACTGCCATGAGCCTGGATGACTGCATCCATACATCTCTGCAATGACTCAAATAACTTATTAATAAAGCATTCTTGCAGGACTCCCAGAGTTCATCAGGATTCTTTGGATTCATCTTCAATGCCTCCTTCTTCATCTTACCCCAGACAAGCTCAATAATGTTCATGTCTGGTGACTGGACTGGCCAATCCTGGAGCACCTTGACCTTCTTTGCTTTCAGGAACTCTGATGTGGAGGCTGAAGTATGAGAAGGAGCGCTATCCTGCTGAAGAATTTGCCCTCTCCTGTGGTTTGTAATGTAATGGGCAGCACAAATGTCTTGATACCTCAGGCTGTTGATGTTGCCATCCACTCTGCAGATCTCTTGCATGCCCCCATACTGAATGTAACCCCAAACCATGATTTTTCTTTCACCAAACTTGACTGATTTTTGTGAGAATCTTGGCTCCATGCGGGTTCCAATAGGTCTTCTGCAGTATTTGTGATGATTGGGATGCAGTTCAACAGACGATTCATCTGAAAAATCGACCTTCTGCCAATTTTCCAAATGTTCAACTAGAAGTCAAGTTATTATTTGTTGCTATTACAACTGGGATCAACAACAAGACTTTTGTCAGGTAGCGTAAAGTTAAGCTCATATTTATGTGTCAAAGTGGCTTATTTAGGTTTCAGTGCTACATATCATTCTAGATTGTGAAATGTCTTATGTAATGTACGTGGTTATATATAAAACAAGGCTTAGGCCATTTCAAGATGATTTTAGTCAATGTATATATTCCACCAGATAGAAACCTTTACACATTCAGTTTAATACCATTCCAGTTATGATAAAATATGATTCTGTCTTCAAAAGCCAATGAATTTAAGGGGACAAAAATGTTTACAGCCATCCAGAGTATAGGAGGAGGAAGACTCATTGATGCCCTTTTTGTGTATTAGATTATGAGGGCAATCTGCAGGTTCCCACATGGAGTTTAAAGAATGTCCTTGTGGATCCCCACAAAGCTGCCTAGCATCAAGCAGCATTTTATATTTCAACACCAATATCTGGCTCTATGAAATGCATAAATGTGCATGTTGGCAGTGAACAGATATCCTTTTATGTATATAAATGAACAAAAGCAAATGATTTCAAAATCTTGGGGTAAGATTTGTAGAAAAAGTGTTCATATACAACATAACATACTACATCAAATATCCAATTCTGATTGAGTGGTTATGTCTACTCTATCAAATAAAATTACAGCAGCTTTCAAAAAGATTCTTTTCTCCACATGACAAAAGATGATGTCGATTATTTTGTCAAAAAAGAAAAAAAGTGCATGTCGACTGCAGGCTGTGGGTGCTTTTAAGTATTGTCACTTGTCATACCAAACTTTGTTACGGGCTACCAGACAAATAAGACTGTAATCATGAGAATAACAATGCATCAGATATACATGTTCAATCATCACAAAGCACTTAACACAAACTCATTTAAAAACATATCTGTGAAATGAAACATTTTTGTAGCCTTTTGGCAATCACGTCTGGATCTCTGAAGAGAACCTTGTGCTTTAAAAATATGGATTTAAACAATATAACAAAATATCTTTTTTGTTTACTTGGGAAAAAAACATGCCACACCGTTAGAAACAACAAAAACACAGTTAAAGAGTTAGCTAAAAGCTCTGTGAGCTGAAGTGTTGAAAATAAACTCTATGTAAACAGTTCCACTGCCAAGTTGACCTTTGAGGTTTCATCAAACGGAGAGAATAAAATGATTCAGACATCTGTTTACTGAAATATCAATTCTCCCACAAACAAACAAACAAACAAACAAAAAAAATGCTATTTCACTACAGTCATCTGGATCATCACTTCCTGCTGGGCACGAGTCTTTGGATGACTCCTTTCCCCTATATATGAGACAACGGCAATTTGTGCTAAATTGTAATATATATATATATATATATATATATATATATATAACCATGAATGTAGGAAATATAAAAAATACTTGAGAAATGTTTGAACTTCTAGTGGTACTTTGGTTAAAAAATGAATACAATTAAATTAATTCAAACAATTATATATATGTCTATGATATCTCACATTACATAAGTGCTGACTTCAAGACACTTACCTGCCACTCGGCTTGAGCTCACTTGCCAATCCCATATTAACTAGCCTTGTATCAGTAACACACAACAAGGCAATAATGATATCCCAATGCGTTTTAAATCCACCACATCTCAAAAAGTCCAATTCCTAGATTACAAAACATTCCACATAGTCAAAGCTGTAATACTAATAAACATATCAGGGATTATTTTTTAGTACTCAAAAAAACAAACAAAAAAAAAACAACCCAAAACAACAACTGTTCCTTAGTGTGTGGATCCTATGGATTCCGAGTGAAAAGTGATATAGCCAGACGATGCAGATTGTGAGCTTATAAAACTATTTGTGCTTCCTTTGCTTTCACCTTTAGACAGGTGTTTGTGGTCCACCCAAGCAGATGCGTTTACCTGTCCTGTCCTAATACTTGCAGAAGATTGGTCCCCCGTCCGTGCACCCAACGGAACCAGCTCAGGTGCATTCTTGGCATCGTGCCTGTGTTCAAGGCATCCCTTAACGCCAGAACCTTCGCCGGCTGCACTGCCGTCTTTGGCCTTCCTCGGCGTATCCTGAGGGATCTCAGATATCGTGGCTCCTGAGCAGCGTCTCAACACTTGAGGTTCGCGCTCGAAGTGTGTGAGCGGGAAGTGCGGCAACAAGACGATGTGCTGCTGGAACGACTCTGGGATTAGAGAGATGGCAGAAGCTCGCCGCGGGCTCCTCATTGGACTGGCCAATGGTGTCTCGTCAATGAAATTAATCACTTCGTCGCGGCTAAAACACTTGAAATTGTCCTCATAACGCTCGACTCGGGGAATCTGCTTGAGTGAATGCGTGTCCTCGGATCGCCTCCTCTTGCGGTGCGGGTGGCTCTCCTCGCGGTAGGAGGCCGGGCTGCTCCGACGTCTCTCGTGGCGCGGCGAGTTGTATTGCGGGATGCCGATTATGTCCTCTGTGGAGCCCCAGCGATGTAGATAAGACGGGATCTGACCGGTGGTCCACATGTCGGTTTCGTCGTGGGAGTATCTTCTTGTAGGGGGCACCTGGAGCAAAACACACACAAATGAACCAGCACTTTATAAAAGCTAAAGTCTACTATTACTCAATCTAAGTAAATTGCACGTGTTCTCTATGCTTTTGCGTCTCTTGCGAAGTCTATGATGGCAACACAGGTTCGCTTTCAAGTACTGATACTCATATAAGTTTTTATATCTTTTATAGAGATATTTAAATGTTTTGAGTGTTAAATTAACCCGCCGAGAAATTTTGTGTTTAAAAGATGTCCAATAGACGTCTAAACATAGACCTTTTGGCTAAAACAAGGCTACATTTGGGATGACAAAAATGATTAGGCATCTATTAGACGTATTTGACAGACTTCACGTGTAGTTAGTCATTCCTGCATTGTAAACAATGCTGGGTTCCACAGAATCGATTTGTGTTGGGACAACATGAAGGAATTAAGTTAACTTACAATTTTTTTTTTTACAAATTTAAGTGGATTGAATATAAAACAGTTAAGTTGTTCTGCAAAAAACTCAAGAATTGTGTTGTTTCAGCTCTTTTTAAAATCAGTAATCTGATCCAATAGCAAACGTCATTTTGTTTGTTTATTTGACGACTGGTCTATTTTTTTTTAACATTGCTAGACGTCTGTTACTGACAGTTTACTGACAGTTCAAATGTACCCTTTTATCCGAGACGTTTATTTTGGATGTCTATTTGACATCTATTAAACACAAAAAAAAAGCTTGCTGGGAAGTTAATTATTATTATTTATTTGTTTAGTTTACAATCACTCATTCTACGAACAGATACTCACATTCCACATTGTTCTGAGAACTACACAGGAAAGACATAAAATTAGTTTTTAGTATTCGAAAGAGCTTTAAATACACTATCCAAAACATACAGCACAAGCCTAGCACGGAAGCGACTGTATTGATAAATGCAGGAATGAGCCAGCAGTTTACAAGGAAGCCCTATGCATTATGAGGTCTGACTGAGGCCAGTAGAGGGAAGCAAAGCATCATTAAAGCAATTGCATTCTTTTTATTTTCTTGCCATAGCTCAGTGGTTAGATTTGCTTAAACAACAATGCTGATGATGTCATCTATTTAATCAATTACCAACATATACACAGTATAATTACATATTAGAAAATATTTCCGCTCTGGCATTTTTAAAACCTTGATACATACAGCTGAATCCAAACTTATAAGCCCTCCTGTGAAATGTTAATTCTTCTTCAAAGAGAGATGATTAGTTCAACACATTTTAAAACATAATAGTTTCATTAAGTATTTTTTAATAACTCATTTCATTTGATCTTTGCCATGATGATAGTTGATAATATTTTAGGAGTTATTTTGCAAGATATTTATATTCCGCTTACAGTGTAATATAAATGCTTAACTAGGCAATTAGATTAACTAGGTTGGGTTAATTAGGCAAGTAATTGTATAGCAGTGGTTTGTTCTGTAGCCAATCGGGAAAAAAAATATTGGCCTTAAAAATATTTAAAATCTGATTTTATTCCAGCCAAACTAAAAGAAATACTTTCTACAGAAGAAAAAAAAAAAGGAAATACTCGGATATTTCTTTGCTCTGTCACTTCAGAAATAAAAATAATTTAAATTTCACAGGAGGGCTAATAATTTCGCCTTCAACTGTATATCTATTTTATAAAAGCTAGTTGTTTTATTTGTAATATGCTGCCTATTGATGAAACATTACAATTGTTTAGTAGCATTAAATATTATGGTCTGGGAGCATTTATTATTCTGAATGGCTTGACAGCAAAGCTTGTACTAAACGGCTTGTACTTCCCAATGATGTTCTAATACTCAATGAGGATGATGCAAAACACTGGTGAAATTGAAAAAGAACACTGATCATTATTCTGCAGTCCAAGACTGTATCCGAAATCACCCCTTATACCCTACAAATTGTGTACTATTTGAGGAAGCAGCCATTTGTAGTTGTATACGAAACCATAGTGGATGTTCTGAAGTGCACTCAACCAATCCCACTATGCACTACAATAACGAGTGTACAACCGATGTACACTCAACGACTTGAGAATATCCATGATGCACTGTGAGTGTTCCTGTGACGAATTAATTCCCGCATCTGTCCACAAGATGGCATCCATAGCGGAATTCAAATTCAGACACCTAACAGAAATCAAAATACTAAGTAACAGCTAAGTGTTAAATAATGATCACAGTGTCTAACCAAGAAGTTTAAAATCTAATCCGTCTGAGGGATTTAACAAACAGCACAGCTTGTTGCCTTTCACTCCTTTAAGAGGACTATATTAGGCTCTGTCCACACGAACACTGGTATTTTTGAGACCGCAGTTTTTTTCTACATTGTTTCGTTGTTTGTTCACACACAAAAAATGCAGTATTAGGCGATTGAAAGCGAAACTTTCTGAAAACGCTGACCAGCCCTGCTGTTGGCTGGTTTTAGCTGGTCGACCAGCCTGGTTTTAGAAGGGTTTTAACCATTTTCCGACTGGTTTTCAGCCATTTCTAGCCTGGTCTTAGCCGGTCAGGCTGGAAAATGACCAGCTAAAACCTGCTTGACCAGCTAAGACCAGGCTGGAAATGGCTGGAAACCAGCCTGGAATGGCCAAAACCTCTCTAAAACCAGGCTGGTCGACCAGATAAAACCAGCCAACCAGCCTAGGCTGGTTTAAGCTGTTTTTTCAGCAGGGAGGGTAAAGATTTTCTGAAACTCCGGGTACAGTGTGATTGTGTGGACACTACAACCGGAGTTTTTCCTCATGACACCAGTGTTTTCTCCTTTCTGATTGGCCAACATGGCTGGGTTGACAAGAAACGTGAAAGACACAAATGAGGCAAATTCTGCACGTTCGCGCCAAACACATCTCGCATTCAACGTCAATCAGACCGCGAGACGGTAATCCGCCTCTGTTCTTATCATTGCATTGACTTGTATGCAATAAATTGGTGAAAATACCTAATTCTCTATTTAATTTGAACACAGCATAATAGTATCATTATCTCTGCCTCTTGGTTTGGCATGCCCTTAACATGAATCACGGTGTGTTTTCATGGGCATAAAAACAAAAGAAGGAAAAACTCGTGTACATATGGACTATAGCGAATAGTCAATCAGGATATAGGAGTTGATTTAGGATACAGTCTAATGCATTTTAAACATTGTTTTCTAGTTCTAATCAATAAGCATCAGTGTTTTTTGCCAAGTGTCTTTGAAACAGTTCTAACAAACACAATGTTAATGGCAGTTCTATAAACTTTGAAGAGAATTTCAAATGTTGATTCGTGCAATGTAGAGTATATAGCAGTAAATCAGCAATGGGAAGCAGTCACTGCCGGTTCTCTAACAGAGCTTTGGGAAGTGTTTGGCATACAGGTTTATGGCATACTCTCCACATTTAACCTCCAAGTAAATTTTTCATTCCAGTTAATCATTGGTTTATTCATATAGAGCGAAAAATGGATGACAGGTGAAACTGATAATAATCAAGGCCAATGAAAGTTACATGTGGAGGTTACATGTGAGTGTTAATGGGCAATATGTGAAGTAATCATTTGAATGGTTAAAAGTTTGAAGTGAAGCATTGCACAGCTGTAAATTTTACTGCGGTTTACAATGTGAATTCTTTTCAAAATTTGGATTGTGTCATGAAAGCATGAACTTCCACTCAGATCACATATCAGCTGTGCCTCTACAACTCTTAATGAATAACATCGGTGTCTCCGTCATACAATTCTTATGTCACACTACAGTCAGACATTCTGAGCGTGTTTTGTTTTTTCATTCATTTATATTTTGCAATGACTTCAAGCTTTTAACGTTAAAATACAAACTAAAAAAAAAAGAGGCATCAGTGGCAGTCATCACATGAGCCCTGCAACAGTAGGCCTACATTCAAAAATACCAACTTGGGTGAAGAAAAATATGTGTTAGATCACATTTTCTCACACAAAACAAGAGTTCTCCTATTTCAGTCTGACCTTTGAAAAGTCTTCAACAGGAATGCAAAAGGATTCCAGTAGAAGTGTTGACCATAATTTAGTGACTACAAAGGTCGAGGGCCATCGCATGCACATTTGTTTTGATTTGTTCAAAATAAAGTCAAATATATAAATTTGAAAAAACAAAATCAATGGAAATATACCTGCAAATAGTGCATTTTATCTTCCTGAAGCTCCCTCAATGGATAACCCTGGGGGCCCCCCCTTTCTAAGGTTGAGAATTCGTACTTGGCAATACGGTCTACCGTCATGATATCACCAGAGGAGCTATAGTCAAACGGTCTGTCAAATATTAAGTCCGGATGAATGCCTCCATCCTGGCTGTTTTCTGCAAACGCAGAAAGCATATATATATCAGGATTAAAGATCAATGTGCTCAGAATACACAGACAGACAGACAGACAGACGAATAGGTAGGAGAGACAAATTCCCTTTTATACATTTATTTTTCGGGGGTCCGCATTAAAATTAGAGGATGTCTTCATTTGGAATCACATAATAGTCTTGTACTGATCATCACGGCTGACTGTTGCTGTTTACTATTTAAGAAGGGCTACAGAATATAGTCATTTCATCGAAATTCCCTTACAATTCGTTTTGGGGCAAACAAAAAAAAATCTTTGTAAGGGGTGCAACGATTTCTTTCAAATCCTTAACAACAGTTGTAGGGCAATGTGAAATGCTGATCTTAAGGCAAAATGGGGGACACAGCGGGATGACAGATGAGATCAGCTGTTAGCACAGGCAGCTTAGCATGCGTTTGAGTGAGACACAAGTACAAAAAGCAACCCTTATACATACAACTGAGCTGTGTTACACAAGGCAAACCGTCTGGAAAGAAGCAGAGCACTTGTAAAATTAAGATCACAAATATCCATCTCTTGTACATATTTGATTGCAAATGGTGCAGGAAGGGTAATGAAATACTGCTAATAGCAATGTCAAACACTTAACACCTACATTCATCAGTACATTCTGACAGCCTCTGGTTTTTAATAGTATGTGGTTGATCACAATTATCATGTGACCTAAAGGGAATCTAGATAAAAGCTTAGTTTTAGTACTATTTTTTAGGTTGGAATATCTTTGTGTGCACATTTCTATAACCAAAGTTGTAACCAAAACACCATTGCTGCTCTTAGAGAATTGTTGTCATGATTGTGAACAATGCAGTAGTATTACAGTAAATATGAATATGGGTACAGCAAATTAACATCAGAACTCTCTGAAAGAGTGTAAGATGCTTCTTTTTCATGTTTGATTACAGGGGTAAATAACATAAAGCTACACTTTTTATTATAGTAACACTGTCTATATATCATATAGGCAAATGCAAATACCAAAGTAATGGTGATACATGAAAAAAGTTGCATCAGTAAAATAATGGTGCCATCATTTTGCCTTTACCCCCCTTTTTTACTTGATTATTTCAATATACTGTATATCAGCTAACCAAATACAGCAGTCTAGGCTTGAATACAGTTATTCTGCATCTAAAGGCACATTAAAACATATTCCAGTTATGTCAACTAAAACTTTCGAAAGGGTTTTTTTGTTAAAATGTAGGTCACATGATAAATCCAATGACGGAAATCATCATTTGTTGACCAAACAAATGTTTCCCTCAAAATAACAAATACAAATAACAATAATAAATGAGTAAAAATAAAAATAAATAAATATATATATATAAAGTATGTATGAAACTTTCTTTACTTCCTTTCTTCACTCCCCTTTAACATTTGAGGCTGTGTTTGAATAATTAATAACATATTACATATTTTACTACTTTAAAACCTTTATATCTATACATTATTACTATACGTTATTTTTGCATACATAATGTGCAACTTTAAATTGATATATGTATGCCTGTGACAGCAGGATGATAATTACTAAACTACACAGACTATTTAAAATCCGTTTTGTATGCAGTATACATACTGTGCATCTTTTAGATTATTACATTTTACAAGCAGAGTTTAGTTGCCGTTTTTTTCCAATTACTAAAATGTAGAAAACGTATTCGTATTTCTATAATGTTTATTATCTTGCTATGCAAAAAAATAAACGATGGTATAAAATATACAGCATTGATGTCTTCAGTGGTCCTTACCTTCATCCACTTCATCATTGGACATAATGGCCACGCATTTCTCCCAGACCATCTTGACGTCTGCTCTGTAACGGTCACAGGCCCACAGGAACATGGGGAGGAGGATGGACTGAGCTATGGAGCACCACAGCACACACAGGACCATCCAGCTGTAGGAGCGGTCAAATTTCAGGCTGGCAAAGCTCACCACCTACAATCAAGCACCGCGGTTATGTACGGAAGTGGTAAAAGCAAAGCAAAATGGTAACACAGATGGTTCCTTTTTAAAAATATGCATCAGATACACATCACCAAATACTAATTACATTTATCACTACACCAAGTTGGTGTAAATTAAACAAAACAGATTTCAGCATTACCACATATTTTATTTTATTAATAACTCCAACTTGCGACATTATTATAATTAATTTAATTATAATTATAATTATTATAATTTATTATTATTTATAACAATTGCGACATTGTTATAAATTTATAAACCTTTGTACTCATGCTAAACTACACAACTTAGTTAGGGATATTGTGAGAGACTTAGTGAATGTCATACATACAGTGTTTGTTTTACTTCACACATTTTTGGCATAGGGAGGCAATTGTATTGGGATGATAGACACACCACATTTTGTGTTTTCCATGTAATGGTCTCATTGTGTACAGATATGCCTTATATTGTGGCCAATACCAAAAGACAACCTTTTTCAATGTGACATCAATTTCAACAATCTGTGGGTATAAAAAAACTTAACAGAAGAGCAGCGCCACCTGCCAAAGGTGCACCTTCAGGTCAGTGGCAGGTAGTCAGATGTTGCTCGTGAACTTGGTGTGTCATCAGCAGACTTGCATCAAGACACAGAACTACTGGCAGAGTTCATGACAGACCCAGGAGTGGAGCCCCACGAGTGACAGACCACAATGACCATTACCTAAGGACCTATGCACTCAGACATCGTTATACAACTGCCACACAGCTGCAGGCCTATTTAAGAGATGTGAGGGGTACTAGGGTTTTCAGACAAACCATTCGCAACGACTCCACCGCTTTGGCTTGAATGCCAGACGACCATTTCAAGTGACTCCACTGACACTAAGACATTGTCGTGAACGTTTGCAGTGGGCACAAGACCATGTGACCTGTGGTCTACCGTCCTGTTCACTGATGAGTGTAGGATCACCTTGCACAGAAATGATGGTCGTCAGCGTTGCTGGAGAAGGCGAGGTGAGCGATACGCTGAGGTCAACATGGTCCCCAGGGTTTGGTTTGGTGGAGGAGGTGCAACAGTCTGGGCACGCATCACCAGTCAGCACAAAACAGATTTGGTTACTGTAGATGGCTCAGCCACTGCATGTTCTTACCTCAGATACATCATAGAACACCATCATCCCCCAATTCTGTCAGCACACCCCTAACTTTCTGTTCATGGATGCTCCTCCATCGTGGCAGAATTGTCACAGCTCGACTTCAGGTATTTGGAGTGCCTCATATGGTATGGCCATCAATGTTCCCTGACCTTAACCCCATAGAGCACGTCTGGGACCAGTTAAAGCAGAGACTGGATGATCGTACCCCACCCCCACGTTACCTGGCAAAACTGCTTGTAGCACTTGTGGAAGAGTGGAACGCATTGCCTCAGAACAACATCATGAGGCTAGTTCTAGTTCTTTCACAAGTTCTTTATTATTGGTTTAACTATAGCTTGTTGTATAATAATGCATTTAAAATGTATCGATTATAAAGATTTAGCAGGATGAAATAAACCCTTTATGTATTTACATGATTATTATGTTTCTTACTCCAAATATTTAAGAAGCCTTCAATAACACATTTTATGTGTATAGGATCCAAAATGTAATGGCTGTTGTACCACTAGAGGGCGATGTGTACTGTGGGCAGCAGTTTTAAGTTAACAGTTCAAAGAGAAGGGTATAAACAGAGGTCGGAACCAACTCCAAGTGGGTTGGTCAACTCCGAGTGGGTTGGACTTGAGCTCCAAGTGGGCTGTACACACCTCCTGGAGTTTTCATTTATTTAATGTCTTGTACATGACACAGAGTCCAACCTTTTTTGTTTTATGAATGTCTACACCTACCCCAAACCTAAACCCAACCTCACAGTAACCTTTTGTGATTTGTTAATGTACTTGTGGCGTCTTGGATGTCTCTGGGCTGCAGCGATGCCTACTTGAGTTCAACTCACATGACAAAATGTAAAAAAAACTAATAACCCTGTTAGATATAACTTTACTCTGTTTTGTATTTATTTTGTCGCAAACTCAACTGACTGACATCTTGACTACAGATGTATTAACTTACAAATCTCCCAACATTAACTACAAACCACTCTATCCACCTTTTTTTCACATGCTTGATACACTGAGTCATATTTTTGACACAATATAGATGTGCCTCAAGGATATTCTATTATTTAGGAAGACACCATTTGGTGTCTACCATCAATTTATGAACATCCTTTCTGCATTATGTCAAACTATGCAGATGGACATATTGAAATTTCCCCACTAAACTTTTCAAACAAGATTCTTCTTTGTAAACAGTCACGACTAGACATTTCTGTAAGAATTCTGCAAGATGTTGCCAGTGTGTGTTATGTTTAACACTACAGGTACAGGTGTAAATCAAAAAAGTGGTTCTATGCATACAGCACCGCTTCACAATCCCAGTCCTTGTGCAGACATTTGTTCTAATTCAAGAATATGTGTCCTGCAAAGTGGACTCCACGGGATATTCCACCATTTCAGTTTGAAGGGAGCATATATGTTTGATTCAAATGGAATTTTGTATTTATTCACAGAAGTATTTTAAGGCCAGGACACATCAAGCCGATGAACTAGATGAAGAACTATCGCAGACGAAAACCAGCTGTGTTGTCGCTTTGCGTTGAGTCGCACCTGGTCTTGTCTGAATCAAAAAGTTGTGCGTGAACACACCAAACTGACAGTAGCCAACTGATTCTGCGCCAGCATGAGAGGATTTGTCTTACCACACATGTTGGTGGCAGTAATCTGTTTTCTCATTCCACAAAAGGTAACTGGAACTTCAGATGCACAAAAAGTAAACAAAGCAGCATTCAGTACTATTTTTACAGTACTTGTAAATCACCACGAAGGGATTTGCTCATGCAAATATGTCTGATAATATAATAATCCACATCGTTTACAAATGTTTGAGAAATGTAGCAAAATTGCAGCCAGCCTCTGTGTTCCTTCTTGACTTGAATTGTTTACTTGCTATGTCACTTCAGTTTTTGTTCTAGCACTCTGATTTGTTGTTGAATAACCAATCAGGGTCCTTTCTTCAGCCGACACCTAACAAGAGGAGATGTGTGGAACCCACCAAACTAACTTGCCATACTGGCACTGACTGACGGCCCGGATTAGCCCAATGGCCGACTGTCAGCTTGGTGTGTCCTGGCCTTTATATCACCCTTCATTGCAGGCAATGCCATTGTGTAAATCCAAGAACAAACATTCCAAAGTGAAATAAAGGTTTCTTGTTCTCAGCTAGAGCCCAATGAAGGAGAAGGGAGTAGGGGACAATGCACACTGCATAGGGATGTGTAAGGTTTATGCATGGAGCTCTTCTAATGAGCTGGTAATCTACATCAGGTTTGTTTATTAAGAGTGACATGCAAAATATTCAGATCGGTGGGACATGAGGACAGGTATTGGTGAAATGCTGGCATACAGGAACCACAGTTTTGGTACTATCCAAGGGGAAAATAATTTAAATATAGGAAATGCATCATTATATTCATATATAATAAGAATGGTTGTTTATATTTGGGTGATTACATAAAGATTATATAATCTTGCCGTATGAAAATAGGTGGCCTTTTAAACTAAATTCTGGAGATTTCGTAAAAGTTAAGCCTTGAACTCCAAACCCTCTAAAGGATTATTTGGCTGAATTAATCAGGACAACTGGAGCAGGAAACACTTCCCAAAAAGACACTGTAAATTGAACATCATCTACATCATGCTAGTCTGGCTGTCTTTCCTTATCCCGAGGTTCACATAGTCTTGGATCCAGCCCATATCCAGAGAAGATGGTTGTCTCTCCCAAGGCTTGTTTTACAACTTTTATCAAATGGGCGAGTTTTGGTACCTTGCCACTGTTGCCTCTGGCTTGTATGGTTGGAGTCAACGAAGCTTCTCTTTAGTGTATCATGGTTCAACATTAACATTCAAATAAAACTGAATCAGTCTTAATCTAATCTTGAACCACACCAACATTCTACCACTAAACTGCTGTCTGCCTGTTATGCTGAATATGTACCACAATCTAAAATAATAATGATATGGCTTTTTTTTTATCTATGTAAAGCACAACTTCTTTGACACAACTGACATTGTATAAAGCACTATAGAAATGTATTTGACATGCATTCTTTTGTCTTGTTAGATTGTTTCAAAAGATGATTGAGAATTACATTGGATGAACTGTATTGCACTGAATAAATCTTCTTTAAATCTTTGGGAAAACAAACTGTTTTTTCACACATAAGACTGATTCACAAAAAAGGCTGTGAGAAGCTGTGTCAGTAGATGATGTTCTGTGAACAGACTAAAGGCATGACATTTGTCTTAAGTCTACTCAGGGAACCAAAGTTGCATATGTTGCCTTTCATAGGTTCACTTGATGTTGCATTAGTAGCTAACACTATCGTAACACTACATCACAGCACAATACTACAAAATAACTGCCAGTTCACCAAGCAGGGAACATATACACAATCGGATTGTAGGGGATAGTCTTCTTTAAAAATTTGGGAAACCGAACAAGTTAAGGTTCTTTCAGACACAACACAGTTAAATAATAACTAAATACTCATTTTGGTGGGGGAATTCAGGTGATGGTTATAGCTACTGGTACAATGCCTGAATTGCATGCATGAATAACTACAGATCAAACTACAATTAAATGATTGGATGGATGAAAGACATGCAAACTCCACATAGAAAAACATCCTGGGTCAGCTGGGACTCAAATCAACCTGGCAGTGCATGATTCTGTCCACTGTTGCTTTCGACTCTGAGTGGATTTTTTGGCAGTGGGAGGTGGTTAGGTTGCATCATGGCCATTGTTTGTCTGTTTCATTGGGTTTAGATGTGACTGACATTTGGCGTTGAACGTATTTTGCTCCTGTGACTGTGTATCGCTCTCTGTGACTAATTATGCTTTAAGAGTTCATTTTTGGTGACAGAAGTTCAATCGTGTTTTTGACTAACGGTTTCTTGCTCATGCTTCACGCTACAGTGCCCTTTGAGGCACAAAAGTGATGTCTTGGTTCAAACAACCACAACACATGCTTACAAAATCTATGAATAGAGTGTTTTCACGATGTGTCATCGTGAAAACACTGAGCTCCGCGAGCTCTGGAAACGCCACACGCTTCTTCCTCTGGCTCTGCACCAAGATGATTGATTTTTAGCAGCTGATGACGCAACGCACTAAAGGAAACATTCTAATAAGCACACCGGTGTGATTGTACGCTTCAGGGATGACATCAGTGTTATAGTACGCGTCAAAGGGTTAAAAATGTGTTAATTCTTTTCTTTTATTATTCAGAGATTCTTCCGCGTACCACTGAACCACAGTGGTACCACTGGACCACAGCTTTAGAACCACTGATCTATGCTATGAAAATACTATAAAGACTATAATCAAGGGCCTCACGGTGGCGCAGTGGATAGCACGTTCGCCTCACAGCAAGAAGGTCGCTGGTTCGAGCCTCGGCTGGGTCAGTTGGCGTTTCTGTGTGGAGTTTATATGTTCTCCCCGTGTTGGTGTGGGTTTCCTGCGGGTGCTCCGGTTTCCCCCACAAGTCCAAAGACATGCGGTATAGGTGAATTGGGTAAGCAAAATTGTCCGTAGTGTATGAGTGTGAATGGGTGTGTATGGATGTTTCCCAGAGTTGGGTTGCAGCTGGAAGGGCATCCGCTGCGTAAAACATATGCTGGATAAGTTGGCGGTTCATTCCGCTGTGGCGACCCCAGATTAATAAAGGGACTAAGCCGAAAAGAAAATGAATGAATGAATGAATGAGTATAATCAAGTCTTGTGCTCTTGATTCATCAGTTACCACAACAACCATTTGCTCTGGATACAATCCATCTTGAACCAAGTACTTTTCTATATGATTTAGCAGCTTAAACACATTTTCCATGGGTTAGACAGCATAATTAAGCAAAACAACATATTCAGTAGTAGAACATGGAATCTATGCTGTTGTTGACATCCGACTATCTCCATAATGGCCAGCATACAGGTAACTAACAAAATCATGACGTAAGTGAAAAAACATGACCTAAACCAAGCAGAACTTTTTCCTTCTGTAACATCAACACTTAATTTAACTGAATGATAAAACTTAGTAAAGCTAATTAACAACATGCAGAAATGTAGAAACTTTGGGTTTGATTCATGTGGTGGTGACTGCTGATGAACACACCAGTTTGTGGTGTTATGTTGAGGAGTTATTCACTTGTTTCTTTTCTGCAACAAAGTGGCTAAGAACTTACTAAGACACATGTGTTCATTCTAAAGGCTTATCTATAGTGCGAGAGGGCTTTTATAGTGCATCAGTTTGAAATGCTTGAGTAAGCTTCAAATAGATTTCTGATTCTCAAGACTTGTTTTTGGCCTTTAAATCCCTTAGCAGGATTGGTGGTTTTACAGGCCTTATCAGTGAGCCCGTGTTGTATAGATTTTGCTCCTTCTCTGGTGAAGGCTTAGGTTACTAAAATCTAGTTTTTTTTAGCTATTATCTTAAAGTGCATCTTTAAAGAACCTTTATGCAGTGGCATGCTGGGGTTCTCACCACACTTTTGTCAGATTTTATCATCTGGTCGTGGACTTGACTCAGTCCTCTGGTTTTATCGGTTTAAACTGATTTCAAACCATATTCCTCTATCAGTCTGTGTATATGTTCACTGCTTGATGAACTGTGCTGTGCAGGGGTGCCGTAACAGGGGGGAAGGAATTAAAATGATTCTAAGGGCCCTAGTCACACAGGGGGCTTAGCAGAACCCAATACTTTGGTGTATGATTTCAGTATTGCCACTCTGCAAAGTAATATATTAGGATGCACGCTATAATAAAAGCACCCCTCTGTGCCTAGAGAGTGTGTGTGTCCCCTTAAGACGTCTGCCTGTTATTCAGAAACGCAGCACTTCACAGACCAATTCTGAGCTTCGTGCATAATCAGGTAGCTGGCAAGACTCAAGAGATGACGCAGCCAAAATCAGGATAGATTAAAGTTTAAAGGGAAGCATTAAAAAGAGGAGAGAGATAGAGAGAGAGAGAGAGAGAGAGAGAGAGAGAGAGAGAGAGAGAGAGAGAGAGAGAGAGAGAGAGACCCAGTTTTATCCAAGTTTTATATTTCAAGTTTTGAGTTTTAAATTAAGTTTTAAATAACATAAAATAGATATTCTCTTACTAAGTAAGGGTTTCATTAGAGTCTGTTTATAAGAGCAACAGAACAATAGTGTTAACTCATTCGTTCCCAGAATTTTCTGAATGGCTTCATGTATGTAGTCATATTAAAACATGAATAATATCTAGAAAAATAGAAAAAAAAAGGAAAATAACTGCTAAAAACTTCACTGTGGATAAGAATGGGATTTCTATTAATTGATGTGTTTACAGTGTATATAATTTGTATATATTTATAAATACACTGTTCAAATGCAGTTATTTGTTTTCCTCCTTAAATATGTAATGATTATAATGCTTACTGATATTGGTTGTTGCTACATGTGTCAAGAAGATTAGATAATTGCAACACAGGCTCATTGGGAATATGTGCTCAGGGATACATATTTGAGAACTGAGAAATATGTGCTCCCGGGTACATATGACTGGATTTTGACTGTAAAACGTATGCTTCGGGGCGGTATCGATTAGGGCTACATGATTAATCGTAAAAAGATCACAATCTCGATTCGACCCCCCACACGATCTTAATTCAGCATCTCTACGATTCAGCCAATTATATTTTCATGTTCGCATAAAGCATAAAGGCGGTCGCACAAGTCTTCACGTTGTTTTATATACATTGCTCAGCAACGTGGACACCTCCAAATGATGTTAAAGGTGTCACATACTGTATTTATAAGGTATAATTTACCCAAAAATGTAATTTCTGTCTTAATTTAATAACGTATTCACGGCCGCGAAATCACACGTGAGCTGACACACTATTTGTTTATTACTGAAAGGACGTATGCGTGCCCGCGAATGATGTACTGTATACTTAAGTGAACAGAACCTGCATAGGCTGTGAATGGCAGGTAATAAAGTTGTCAATAACGTTCAGTTTATTGCACAGAGCGATCGATTGGGAGCTGCGCGGAAAGTATGATTTGCATGTATGTTTTTTTTTTCTCAAAGTGACGGCAGCCATGCGATCGGCAGTGAAAGTGAAACCAAAACCGCGCACATCATTTACATGATCACATCGCATTGTAAAGTTGTGATTACGACAAGCATTTGATATGTTTTTTCTTTCATAGCAAACACAAAGTGTTGTGCATGAAAATAAATGTTTTACAGTATCACTATAATACTCCGGCCTATATAATGTTGAATATAATGCAATAGGGAATCTGACAATAACAAATGTGTCATTTTACCAGTGAAAATAAATGGTCTATTAATGTTGTCAATGACAGATTGCAAGCATATGTCTCAAATCTAATAATTCAACTTTACAATTACAAATAGTTGCATTCTGATGTAATCACTTTACTGTGCATTAATGACCAGGACAAATTTAAAGTCAAGTCAAGTCCACCATTCTAAGTCTATACAAAACTTAGCATTTTAACCAACAGTAGACCTACACATAGGCCTCATATTATTATTGTTGTTTTATCATGTTTGAGAATTAATAATAATAATAATAATAGCCTAGTCATATTAACCTTTTTTTTACATCTACAGAATTGTGAGAAAATCGTGATCTTGATTTTAAGCAAAAAAAAAAAAAATCGTCATTCTCATTTTAGCCAGAATCATGCAGCCCTAGTATTGATGACTGCTTACCTGCGTATGGATGGCTTTGTGAGTGTGATTGGTTTGCTCGGTAGCTCACAACAAACAGTTTGACTCTAGTGAGGGACAGTTCCAGAAACCAGTTTAAACAAACCCCAAAAAGCGGTGTGAGGGTGCTTTCACACCTATAGGTCGATTGTTTTGTTCCGAAACAGGGATTAAAATTGTTACAATGTTGCTTTTTGCTCTTGTTGCGGTTTGCTTTCACACGGCAAAATTTCTAAACGGACCAAAATAGTTCAAACAAGTCACGTGTGAGTAGACTTTCCTCACATTGGTCAGAGTTTGGCTTGTTTTCTGGGATTCTGCTCAGCTGTCATGCGTTATTATTTGAATTTATGACAATGAGAAATGAGACATTATAGGCAAAAAGGTGTGCTTTACTTTTGAATGGTGACACACATAGACAGTCATCACCAAATATAAATCAGAGGTAAGAATTTCTCATAAATAGCCTTATTTCAATTGTCAAGGGTTTTAAAATATATATCGATTCTATATCAGAACCAAAAAGTTAATGATATTACATATATATTTTTAATAATTCAGTTAGACAGCATGCTTTCACTTCTGTATTTAACATAAAACACCCTTTTACCGGTAGGAATAATATCTCTACTCAACATTCTCTCTTCTTGTAGCCATATATATGCCTATTACATATCCATAATACACTGTGATATAGCCTGACTCGTTAGTTCCTTGGATCGTATTGCTTTCTTACTACAACTGAACAGCTCTAGAGTTTGTTTCAAGACCCCAAGACCCCCTCATTCAGGCTGTCTCTGACCGATTGTTTAGGCATGGATCATTGCGCAATTGCGGTGTTCACATATGCCCAAACGAACCAAGCTAAGGGGGTAAACGTGGCAGGTTCTGAAACAAACGTCTAGGTGTGAAAGCACCCCGAGATTGAGGTAAAAGCATGTGGCTGAGATGGCTTTTCTCTTCTGGTTTGCTTTTGAAAACACTATCGGTTGGGTTTAGGGAAGGAGGTGAGTGGCTCAGTCGATATCAAGCTGATATATTATGCACGTCGACAAGCTGACCAGCTTCTTTCATGGACAAACGCGAGAAGGACATTAAGATTGGCAGAAATGTACACAGCGACCTCTAGTGGACTTGTGAAAACAAAAACTGCAAGCACATGTAATCCAATGTACTTATTTCTTGGTTCTCAAAAATTGATCCCTGGGCACATATTTCCATATTTCCTTATCCAGGAGGCTCAGAAACACTAGTGACACTTCTTTTGCTGTGATGTAGTGGTCTGACAGTTTTAGCTACTGAGAAAATATCAAGTAAACCTATGAAGGGCAACATATGTAACCCTGATTTCCTGAATAGGCGTAAGACAAATGTCATACCTGGAGGCTGTTCCCAAAACATCATCTATTGACACTGTTCACTGCCCACTCAGTGAACCAAGGTTAAAATCAAGATATTTACCACAATGCAGCAGACATAGATAAAGTTATGATTTAACATAATGCTATGGTGGGTCATGAATGATGTGCACGACTTAGACACTGAGGGAAACAATGTTAAATACAAATAAAATGTAATAAATTTTATAATCATGAACGGTAAGGAAAACAAAATAAGAAGAAAATCCTTCACACATTCTTGTCATTAAAAGCTGTGCATTCAAAACTTCAAGACTGGTTGCCAATAGCATTGAACAATAGAAAACCCGGAGACATTTAGATTCAAACACAAGCCAGTATTGTCTAGTGTATCACTGTGATCAGAAAACAACAAACCACCAGTACTTCTGATGTTGTTTATAATGTGGTGTCAGAGGTGGGTAGTAACGAATTACATTTACAATGACAAACATTTGCTGAACACTACGTATACGTTCGTTTTAAATGTCAATTCTAAATGTCTGCACATTTTCTTATCCATTTTACACAAAACCAAATAGGTTTTCCATTTACACAAATGCAGACACCTCACAAAAGTTTAGAACAGACATACAAAATAAAAAAGGTATTGCATTTTATTTTATTTAACTCGGAATAGAACACAAACAGGAACTATGCTTATAACTACAGCTCTAGAGGTGTAGCTGCTACCACACAAGATTGTGACGCTAGTTTGGGAATTTGTTATACACTCTAAAAAATATTTTTGCTGTTTGTTCAAAATTCTTACGTAAAATGAGTTGAAACAACACAATTCTTGAGATTTTTTGGGGACAACTTAATTGTCTTATGTTCAATCCACATAACTTTGTTAAGTTAACTTAATTGATTTGTGTTGGGACAACAAGAAGGAATTGTGTGGAAACATCAAATCGCTGAACGACAAAACTTGGGACCTTAGTTGGCTAACAATAGTTTTGGGAAACACATCCCAGATCAGAAATAACTAGTAACTACTGTAGCTATTTGAGTAGTTTTTTCATTGGATACTTCTTTACTCTTGCTCAAGCAACCATTAAGATTGTTACTTTTACTTTTATTTGAGTAAATATTTCCATTAAGTACAGATTTTGGATACTCTACCCACCTCTGTCTGATGTACAAAAGTTGTCAATAATGACTAACCATAGCATTAATTAATGAAATCATTGATTGTCAGTGTAATTAAGATCAAAACAAACACTCACCAATATGGGGAATCCAGTTAGAAAGTCGTATATGAAAACTATTCCACTGATCAGATAGGTGATCTGCAGCGATGTCTTTACGGGCTCCGAGCCATCAATAGATGAGCGCCTCTTGCCCTGAGCATCCTCCACTACGATGGTGGGCACATTAAATTTGTTCTTGTCCACATTTTGGCCCATTTGGATGGAAAAGGTCTGGAAGAGGGCAATTCCGATGCAGATGACACCCATTACCACACTCCCGCTGATCAGCAGCAGGAAGCAGACTCCAAATCCCAAGCCAATCTCGGTCACAATGAAGCGACAGTTATCTTGGGTGTAAAATCGCTCTGTGGTATCGTGCCAGCCCACAGCGGGCAAGGTGGACAGAATGAATGACACCATCCAGATCCCCATCACAGTATGGACAGCCTGCTTTTTGGTGTTACTTAACCTGGTAAAAGAGAGAGATGATATAGGTTAAAGTCTAGAAGCAAACAAAAACTATATATTGCAGTTGGAAGGGCATCTGCTGCGTAAAACATATGCTGGATAAGTTGGCGGTTCATTTCTCCGTGGCGACCCCTTATGAATAAAGGGACTAAGTTGAAGGAAAATTAATGAATGAATATATGGTCATGTCATTGGCCCATGAACATTTCCTGCTTGTTATCAAACTATTTCACAACTGTAATAAGAGGCAATTCAATCATAACAATGTTAAAACAGCTATCTTAACAATATTTATTAATATGTGGCTCTTTTTGAATTCTCTGAAGCTATAGAAATTAAAAATGTATTTGTAGTTGGCAGTCCTGTGAGGAGTTTGCATGTACTCCCTATATTGGTGTGGGTGTCCTCCGGGTTTCCCCACAAGTCCAAAGACATGCACTATAGGTGACTAGGCTAAGCTAAATTGTCTGTAGTGTATGTGTGTGAATGAGAGTTTATGGGTGTTTCCCAGTGATGGGTTGCAGCTGGAAAGGCATCTGCTGCATAAAACATATGCTGGATAAGTTGGCGGTTCATTCCGCTGTTGCGACCCCTGATTAATAAAGGGACTAAGCTGAAAAGAAAATGAATGAATGAATGAATGAATATAGGGTTATACGTAAGAAATGCTCAATACATGGATGGATTTTGGGCACATCCGTGCAAGTCATTGACAGATTTTTTAAAAGTTTATCCCTTTATTAACTTAAATTTAGATATTTTGATATTGTTTTGTTCAGTTATTTCATTTCGATGTGTATTGCTATTTTTGTTAATTTGCTTTCTGTCCTTTTTATTATTTCATTTATAAATTCATTAAAAATAGAGTAGTATAGTGTGTTTTAATTTGGTGTGAGCCTAATAATAAAACAAATTACATAAATGACATACAAGTTAATATATATATAAAGAAAAAAACATATATATAAGTTAATATTTTCAATTATAATATATTTCTATAAATAATATTTTCCCATTTTCAAGTGGTACTTAAGTCACAATGCTTTTGGGAAACAGCCCGAAATATAAAGATCAGTTACACAATCATTTTTACAATCTACTTAGCCTCACAATGCTTTTAGGAAATGCATCCCTGGACTCTTATAGAACCCGCTGATCACTAGGGTTGAACTCCAGATATCATAGAAGGCAATTTAAGAAACGTAGGAAGACAGCCAGAGCTGCAACACTTCACTGATTTGGAATTTATTATAGACTGACCAGACATAATTTATTCCTCAAAAAAAGACATATGAAAACTGCTATGATTTTCATAAAATCCTATAAAAACCATCAGACATCCTCAGATTCTTTGGCTTTATTACCATCAGTTACAAACTCCCCATCTAAACCATTTTTTATATCAATACAGCTGCAAAGCTTGGTGGTGGTAGCATTTTCTGGTCAGAGAAATCAGCAAAATACAAAGATATCTTTCAATAAGTGAAGTTTCACAAACTAATTTCGAGAGGAGCAAGTGATATAATCGACTAAAGCTAATCCTTATCGCTAATCATTAGCTAGCCTGTCAGATCATTCTGACATATACTGCCTAAACTTCATTCCCTATCTTCGTTTTTGGCACCCCCCCCCCCCTCCCCCCTCTATCCTTCCCTTCTCCCTCCTCCTCAATTCTATGATTGGCCGACACGGGGGCTCAGTGGCCGGCGCTGCTGCCTCGCAGCGGGAGGGCCAAAAGTTCAAGTTTAAGAGTTTGCATTTTCTCCCCGTGTTCGCGTGGGATTTCCCCGGGTACTCCGGTTTCCTCCCACAGTCTAAAAGCATGTACATAAATGAATTGTTATAAAAGTCACAAGCACTTAACGCATACATACTGAATCAATAAGAACCACCATATTAACCAAAGTATAGGTAAAAAACCTATAGAAATACCTGAATCTCGTATCCCTCCTAATGCTCATTGACCAGGCGGGAACCTTGGGCTCATCTATCTCTGAGCTCAGGGTTTCTCTCCCGGGACAGCATGCCAAACCTGCTATCATAATTGAGCATTATCTAAATGTGAACTCTTGAAATCTATGTTTCAAAGTGTACAGGACCTTAGGCTGGACTAAAGGTTCACTTTCCAACAGGACAATGACCCTTAGAAAATAAACCAAACTCTGACCAATGTGAGGAGAGATTACTTTCACGTGACTTGCTTTAACTATTTTGGTTGATTTAGAAACTGTGTGAAAGCGAACCAAGGACAAAAAGCAACATTGTAACAACTTTAATCCCTATTTCGGAATAAAACACCAAAATCATGCAAGATTAGCTTGGGAACAATTCTTTGGACATCTCGAGTGTCCACAGCCTTTTGATGCAGTTGTTTTTTCATAGTGTGTCTGAAGCCAGCCCTGACTGTTGTTTTTGTAATGGTGAAAGAGGATTTGTGCTGGTGAAAGCTATTAGTAAATAGTTTAAACACAAAATGTGTCACGCTCGATTGGAGACATGAAGCCACAGGAACACGAGATTTAACAAACACGAATTTATTTACAAACACTTACTACATACACGGGCACTGGAAGATACAGGAAACTCTGGGAGGACATGGGGTGCCGACAGCATGGATAAATGGACACGTAGACAATACAATACCAGACAAGGACTGAACCAAACAGAGGGGTATAAATACACGAGGGCTAATGGGACAGATAATACACAGGGATGAGACACAGGTGGAATAAATAAACACTGAAAATGGTGGGAAACCGAACAAAGGAAGCACATGACGACAACAAAAGCACATGGAACACAACAGAACCTGACACAATGGCGATAAAGGAACTTCTTTTTTTTCGTAGAGTAAAATGTTGCGAGGACAAAAAAAACCCCAAAATTTAATCTGTTATTCAATTTATAGTCGTGTAGCATTATATTCAGATTTGTTGGGTCATGTGACATACAAAAGTGTTGTTTGCAAATCAGGCACATCAAACACATTAGACCTGCTGGTGTATTTGAAATGAACTCAAAGTACGATTGAAATTTTAGAGCTGAAGTGGAAAGGAAGCCTAGTAAACAAAAAAAAAGTGAAATCTCATTATGTATAAAAATGTGGGAGAAAGACATACAGCACAAATTAGAATGATTTCTTTTTCTTTTTGGGTGAAACTACTTGAAACTGTGACTGACTGTTCCAAACTTTTTTGTCAGTTTAGTTCTAACTTGCAGTACATTTAGTACTTAACTTATTATGGCTTCCACCATTATGAGCTCAAGAAATAGAAGGCTTTAGATAGATATTGCCATGTCATATTGCTCTTGTTCATAAATAAGCAGCAGTTGCATTATAAAACATCTACAGTTTTAATGCTTTGCAAATACTTCAAGTGTTGAGCAAGTTTCCAGACTATAATTAAACTCTATCAAACATCTCTGGAGAAACCTGAAAATGGTTCTCCACTGACAGCCTCCAACTAACCTGACAGAAATTGACAGCATCTGCTGAGACGAATGGCTGGGAATTCACAAATACTTAAGCTGGACACATTTAGGGGTTTTCAACTCTGGTCCTCCTGGTCTACTCAACAAGCTAATTGAGGAATATAAAATTAGTATAGAGTTACAGACAAGAATGCTATCAAGCCTGAAGTTTGACTTTGGGTCCGAATTTAGAATCAGCTTTAATAGCTGCTAAAAGTTTCTAAGTAGTAAGTTGATGATCTGATTATTTATGGTTTTGGTTGTTTAGTTTCATTCATTCATTCATTTTCTTTCAGCATAGTCCCTTATTTATCAGGGGTTGCCACAGTGGAATAAACCGACAACTATTCCAGCATATGTTTTACACAGCGCATGCCTTTCCAGCCGCATTCCAGTACTGGAAAACACCCATACACTCTCACATTCACACACGTCATTCACTACGGTCAATTTAATTTACCCAATTCACCTATACTGGACTGTGGGGGAAACCAGAGCACCCGGAGGAAACCCACGCGAACATGGGAAGAACATGCAAACTCCACACAGAAATGCCAACTGGCCCAGCCGGGACTCAAACCAGCGACCTTCTTGCTGTAAGGAAACAGTGCTAACCATTGAGCCACCGTGTTGCCCCTGTTTAGCTTAAAAAAAAAAATAGTATAAAGTTTACAGATCTGGTCCCTGCTTTATCATTATGGGTATCCCAGCTAACAGTGAATGTTTCCAGGACATTCAGTAAAGCTCCTTAAAAGTTGTGTAAATGTTAGCACGTAACGTTTTTAAAATACTGTTTTTGAAACATTCTTGTAATATTGATAGTAAAAGGTTCTTAGAACAACATCCTTGGAATGTCTTTAAGATGTTATTTGTACTAGATGAATATTAATGTGGATAGAAAAATGTTCTGAGAACATTAATAGAATAGGAATGAAACATTCTAAAAATGTCAGCACTGTCGCCACACAGCAAGAAGGTCGCTGGTTTTTCTGTGTGGAGTTTGGATGTTCTCCCCATGTTCGTGTGGGTTTCCTCCGGGTGCTCCGGTTTCCCCCATAGTTCAAAGACATGCAGTATAGGTGAATTGGGTAGGCTAAATTGACCGTAGTGAATGTGTGTGAATGGGTGTGTGTGGATGTTTCCCAGAGATGGGTTGCGGCTGGAAGGGCATCCGCTGCGTAAAACATATGCTGGATAAGTTGGCGGTTCATTCCGCTGTGGCGACCCCAGATTAATAAAGGGACTAAGCCGAAATGAAAATGAATGAATGAATGAATGGGTAGACTGTGTGTGAATGTAAGAGTGTACGGGTTTTTCCCAGTACTGGGTTGTGGCTAGAAGGGCATCTGCTGCGTAAAACATATGCTGGAATAGTTGCCAGTTCATTCCGCTGTGGCAAACTCTTGAAATAAATAAATAAACAAATAAATAATGTTCTAAAAACATCCTATAACACGAGACAGGTTTGTTCTAAAAACATTGTATAAATATCTTTAAGCAAACAATCATATAACAAGAACGAACATTCTAATAATGTTTTAAATGACATTCTGAGAAAACGAATAAAACATTAGACTGGAAGGGTTCATTCTACTGTGGTGACCCCTGATGAATACAGTTAGCTGAAAGACAGTGAGTAGACTAGAATGTTATAGAAACACTAACATTCTTATAACCAAAGTAGAACGTTAACTGGACATAAAAAAATTACATTTTGAATGGTCTAAGAGCGGCACGGTGGCGCAGTGGCGCCTCACAACAAGATGGTCGCTGGTTGAAGTCCCGGCTGGGTCAGTTGGCATTTCTGTGTGGAGTTTGCATGTTCTCGTGATCTCGTGTTCGCGTGGGTTTCCTCCGGGTGCTCCGGTTTCCCCCACAGTTTAAAGACATGCACTATAGGTGAATTGAAAAAACGAAATTGGCCGTAGTGTATGAGTGTGTGTGTGAATTTGAGACTGTATGGGTGTTTCTTAGTACTGGGTTGCAGCTGGAAGGGCAAGCACTGTGTAAAACATATGCTGTAATAGTTGGCGGTTTATTTCCTTGTGGCGACCCATGATAAATAAAAGGACTAAGCCAAAGGAAAATGAATGAATGAATGAATGAACGTTCTAAGAACATTAGAAAAACAATGTTTTTATGACGTAATCGGAACCGTATAGGAACATTTTTATAACATAAAATTGTTAACAGGCATGAAGTATATGGAGTGTAGAATGATTTGATGAAAAAGATAATTGAAAGCATTTTAATATGAGGAGGCAAAAATGTCAAAAAAAAAAAAAAAGGTCTATTCATACCTGTTCATACCATACTCTATGACAAAAGCAAGATGCAGATCTGAGAACTGAACTGAATCTGTAGTTTTCAAAGCAAAGGAGACATTTATTTACTGTCCATGGATAATGATTCTGAAATGAATCAGTCCTTGTCTGTCTGAATAACTAAGGCAGGTGATATCTAGATATTTTAGAGGAGGAAAACAGTTAAAATCACATCTCAATAAAGGAGTCTCTGTGAAGTGAATGAGAACAAACTCCATGAATACCATGTCTAATGGGATCAGCAAGTGTGCAAAGTTGTCATGGCAACCAGTTACACTGCAAACTGATTTCCTATGATTATGCAAACAATGTAGTTAAAGGCCTAGA
>CAIGQW010004624.1:4941593-4962104 GCA_903798125.1 Danio choprae | reverse complement strand
CAATTCACCTACAGCACATGTCTTTGAACTTGTGGTTGAAACCGGAGCACCTGGAGGAAACCCACACGAACACAGGGAGAACATGCAAACTCCACACAAAAAAATCCAACTAACCCAGCTCAGGCTCAAACCAGCGACCTTCTTGCTGTGAGGCTATCGTGCTACCCACTGTGCCACTGTGTCGCCCCATATATATATATATATATAGTATAATACAATTTACTATAGTATGGCTTAAAGATGTTACTAGAAATATTTTTTCATTGAAATTAGTAATTAGTATTTTTTCATGTGACGTCTTCCAACTTGGTAAAAAAAACAGTTAGGGTTACAAGAACTGTTAAACATATAACAAGACAAGATATAATAAATATTTAGCACTGCAGTAAATATCAAGTCATAGGCACTTGCTTAACTTTACGTTCACATGGCCATTAAATCTTTCAGTGGTAAACTTTAAATTAGTTTGGCAGCGCAAGCTCTGCCAAAATATTCCTTATGGGCCCTGTGTTTAATCAGAATCAGAATCAAAATGAGTTTTATTGCCAGGTATGTTTACGCATACCAGAATTTTTTTTCGTGGCAGAAACTTCCACAGTGCAACAGAATGGCAGCCACAGGACAAAACACAGATAATGAAAGAATAACAATAAAAAAAGAATAAAACATCATTATAACATTAAACAAAAATAGAACACAAATATAAATGATCAGGGGGTCTCACGGTAGCGCAGTGGGTAGCATGATTGCATCACAGCAAGAAGGTCGCTGGTTCGAGCCTCGGCAGGGTCAGTTGGCATTTCTGTGTAGAGTTTGCATGTTCTCCCCGTGTTGGCGTGGGTTTCCTCCGGGTGCTCCGATTTCCCCCACATGTACAAAGACATGCGCTATAGGTGAATTGGGTAAGCTAAATTGTCCGTAGTGTATGTGTGTGAATGAGTGTGTGTGGATGTTTTCCAGTGATGGGTTGCAGCTGGAAGGGCATCCGCTGTGTAAAACATATGCTGGATAAGTTGGTGGTTCATTCCGCTGTGGCAACCCCAGATTAATAAAGGGACTAAGCCGAAATGAAAATGAATGAATAAATGATCAGCAAGCCCATCCCAAATGAATAAAGTAACGCAAAAGTAACAGTAGGCATCAGTTTCCTTAAAAAGTAACACATTTAGTAACTTTTTAAGATGTAATGTGCATACGTTTGTAAATTATTACTTTTAAAAGTACATTTCTCCAACACTGTCAATGTGTAATACGTTTTTACAATCGAAAAGAAGAAATCCCTGTTTTGTGGTGGAATTTGTTTCAAAGAAGCAATGACTACTGCAGTGTTACGAGATACTAAAATTAACATTTATGATCTCATGCATCCTGCTATCATCCATCCAGAATTGCAAGACACCACAAGAATTGATATGCAAATTACAGAAAGCCAGGCCATAATAAACAGTCACTCACACTGTTAAGATTCCCATAGATAGACACTTCATCTGAATAAGGTAATAACATACAGTAGGAGTAACATAATGCTTTTGTGTTTCACAGCTTTGTTCTTGCAGAATCTGATAAGCACCAGTCCATCTGCTTTTTTTGTGTCAACACGGAAGCAGTGCGCAAACAAAGATCTAAGAAGAATTTTTACTGTTTGTGTGTACTATAGATATATTTATTACAAAGGGTATATGATCTACCGAATGCCATTTTTTTTTTTTTTTTACAAATCTTTGTCATTGAAGGCCTGTTGGACCATTAGGTTGATGTGTGACATATTACAAAACATTGGGCATCTGTGAATGCCCAACAGATAGCTTTAATGAATTAATCAGAATCAGAATTAATTAATCATTAATCAAAAGAAGCATGTATTCAAAACTATTTCTAAATAAATAAAGAGTGAATGTTATGGTAATAATGTTCGCGGCCACCTGGCCGCCGGGAAGAAGGAGGCGGAGAACCGACGAATCTTTATAAAATATTTATTAATTAAAGGGACGGCAGCTCCTCACGGAGACTGCCGTCTAAAACAAAACATAAATGTCCAGGCCTGGACCTCTCTCAGCTTCCTCTGCCTTCGTTCCTCCTCTTATAGTCCAGAGCTCCTTCCGTGGGATTCGAGGCCGGTGTGCACTGCACCTGTAAGCACTTTGGGCCTCGGCCTCATTCAGTTCCCACGGCTCTCGGCCCCGCCCCCTCACCACAGTTATGATATTGTCAGGTTCTGTTGTTGTGTTCCATGTGCTTCTGTTGTCATCATGTGTTTCCTTTGTTCTGTTTTCCATTGTTTTCAATGTTTATTAGTTTCACCTGTGTTCACCCCTGTGTATCATCTGTCCCATTAGCCCTCATGTATTTATACGCCTCTGTTTGTTTCATTCTTTGTCCGGTATTGTATTGTCTACGTGTCGATGTGTTGTTCTGTCCATGCTGTCGTCGCCCCATGTCCTCCCAGAGTTTCCTGTATCTTCCAGTGCCCGTGTATTTAGTAAGTGTTTGTAAATAAATTCGTGTTATTGTTTAATCTCGTGTGCCTGTGCCTTCATGTATCCAGTCGAGCGTGACAGATATGCATAATAGAACAGTATATTGCAATAAGTAGTATAATATAATACTAAAAAAATGCCAGAAAAAAAACTTTTTGATTAAAAATACTTTTTGAATAAATTTTTTTTACTATTTGATTAATAGAAATGATTGTTAGAAATACGGGCCTCACGGGGGCGCAGTGGATAGCACGATCACCTCACAGCAAGAAGGTCGCTGGTTCGAGCCACGGCTGGGTCAGTTGGCATTTCTGTGTGGAGTTTGCATGTTTTCCCCGTGTTGGCGTGGGTTTCCTCCGGGTGCTCCGGTTTCCCCCACAAGTCCAAAGACATGTGGTATAGGTGAATTGGGTAAGCTAAATTGTCCGTAGTGTGTGAATGAGTGTGTATGGATGTTTCCCAGTGATGGGTTGCAGCTGGAAGGGCATCCGCTGTGTAAAACATATGCTGGATAAGTTGGCAGTTCATTCCGCTGTGGCGACCCCAGATTAATAAAGGGACTAAGCCAAAAAGAAAATGAATAATAAATAATGAAGAAGAAGAAGAAGAAGAAGAAGAAGAAGAAGAAGAAGAAGAAGAAGAATATAGGTAATATTACTAAATAATAACATTCTTCACTACATTGAAATATTTT
Organism: Danio choprae; assembly: GCA_903798125.1. Lineage (NCBI taxonomy): Eukaryota > Metazoa > Chordata > Actinopteri > Cypriniformes > Danionidae > Danio > Danio choprae. Next base: position 4,958,933 of record CAIGQW010004624.1, on the reverse strand, counting down.
TTATTCCAATATAAAAACCCATGAATATGCAACACATCTCTTATCCCAACTTAACAGTATGCCAGACTTCAGTGCTTGGGTCTACACTTATGCTTGGTGCATAAATAGACTTTATAATTGTTCACAATGCCTACATTTAGAAATCAGGTCTGCTAAAATTATGTAGAGCAAAAATAAAAACCAGTAAGGTGAGTATTTTCAGAAGGCAGAGAAAAAAGTATTGTTTCTGATGTCAGTGGGTGTGGGAATGGTTTAATTCGGGTTGTGAATCACACCGCTGTTGGAAATCATCTCAAATGAAGAACATTTCAAATCAGTGGCAATCTATTCAGGCCCATCAAATGTTGCCCAGGAGCACAGACATGTTGCAACATGACTTTAAGAAGACTAGGATAACAACAAGCCTAATATGCACATCTTGCCTCAGTCAATGTCAAAGTACATGAGTCAACTGTCCAAAAGAGAGCACGCAGCTTAGCCTTACATCTGACTTTACAATCCACTGCTGTCAAAGCAGAATGCAAGATAAGATTCATCAACAATACAGATGGAAAGACAAAGACTGGATGTCTTATAAGTCTATATAAAGTCATATAAAGTCTTATATGAAGCAAACGAATACATTTATTTGTGTCTTGTTTCTCCTAAACCAGTGGCTCTCAAACTGTTTTCATCAAGTAAAACCTCAGAAAATAAATGTCTGTCCAAGCACCACCATAATGGCGAGACATATTAATTCCTATTATTAGGAATATGTATTATTATCAGCCACTTTAAACATTATAAATAGTTTGAACATTAACACTGTACTGTGCTTATAGGGAAAAAAAACAAACAAAATAAAAAGTCAACGCTTAAAATGTGCTTTTAAAAGTCAAAAAAATGGTAGGGTACTGTTCTTAAAGTAAACAGAAAACTGCTGTACATAAATAGTGTATTAACATAGTAACCTATTCATCAAAACCTGGAAATGTTGCTTGGACCTCATAAATATAGGCTATATGTCATCATATTCATATATAAACCATTTTTGATAATTAATAAAATAAGTTGCATGTACAGATGATATATTTGTATATCTTTAAAATCTAATTAACTTGTATCTTAAATGATTTGGAATAACATATTTAAATTAGAAATTAGGGGGGGCATGGTGGCGCAGTGGGTAGCACAATCGCCTCACAGCAAGAAAGTCGCTGGTTTGAGCCCCGGCTGGGTCAGAGGCATTTCCGTGTTCTGTGTCCCGTGTTGGCGTGGGTTTCCTCCGGAAAGTCCAAAGACATGCGCTATAGGTGAATTGGGTAAGCAAAATTGTTCGTAGTGTATTGGTGTGAATGAGAGAGTGTGTGTGTGTGTGTGTGTGTTTCCCAGTGATGGGTTGCAGCTGGAAGGGCATTCGCTGCATAAAACATGCGCTGGATAAGTTGGTGGTTCATTCCATTGTGGCGGGATCTGTCTCAGATATTAATAAAGGGACTAAGCCAAAAAGAAAAGTAATGAATGAATTAGAAATTAGATCTGCTTACTGCGCGTCCTTTACAGTACTTGTGTCAGAGAAGTGAGTGATTACATGCATAAATACACTGCTTGACCAAGTCATACATGATTTATTCATTCATACGTGCGGAATTTCCGTGATTTGAGATCTCATCTTAAGTGGACCGTGGAGTTTGTGTTAACCGCACACAGACATTAACTTTGATTATTCTAGCTCCAAGCTTCAAGTATGGCAAAGTTGCTTGAGTCTATTTGTGTCCCGCAACATTTGAATCACATCCAGATGAATTAGCCTAAATCTGAGGTAACAAATGAATCGAAAGCCACGCTGCTTTACAAAACAAATAACTTTATAAATCGAAAACACGCATTATTTTACATAACTACGAACACACATTTTTTTTAACACATTTGTGATAATTATTTTACCAATGATGCAGCATGGGGAGATTCCTGAGTTTGTAGTAACTGAAATGCCAACACTACAGCACTGGTCTGCAAAAGTGCTTCTCTAGCGTGTATCTGCTCCGCGATTGCCGAGCGCCTCTTTCTCTGGCTCTACGCCAAAGCAGGTTGATTTTTAGCATCTTATGACACGATGAACTAAAGTAAACGCTCTAAGCACACCGATGTGATCATAAGCATCAGGGAACAGCCGGTGCTGATCACATCAGTGTAATCGGTCGAGTCAAAGGGTTAAAAGTATATTATTCAGTATACCTTCCCGTACCACCAGAAGGAAGTCCAACCTGTGGAAAGACCACAGTTTGAGAACCACTGTCCTAAACGGTAATAAGAATGAATGTGGAACAATAAAATGACATTTTCAGACATTTCTCTTGAGAAAAAGACCCCTGACATTTGTTTCATCTTCATCTTTAGAAGATATTTCAAGCCGTTATGCTCAGCTTTGATAAGATACCATTCTGCTATCAAAGTTTCAAGATCTTAATTAGAGCTCAAAGCTCAAGTTATCGCAAAATCTAAGCAATGGTACCATATTAGTTTAATTTCTTGGTGCACTAAACATTTATCTTTAATGGCAAAAATTATTTTAAATATGTAAAATGATCACAGGTGACACGGTAGCTCAGTGGTTAGCACTGTCGCCTCACAGCAAGAAGGTCACTGGTTCGAGCCCTGGCTGGGTCGGTTGGCATTTCTGTGTGGAGTTTGCATGCCGTAGTGTATGTGTGTGAATGAGTGTGTATGGATGTTTCCCAGTACTGGGTTTCAGCTGGAAGGGCATATGCTGTGTAAAACATATTCTAGGATAAGTTGGCGGTTCATTCCCCTGATGAATAAAGGGACTAAGCCGAAGGAAAATGAATGAATGAATGAAAATGATCACAGAAATGCATCAAACCTAAAACATGAAGACTGTAAGTAATGAAGTGATGAAATTCGCCAGGCTCCACCCTCACTCAGCACAGTTCACTTAGTATTTAAGCCACACACACACACACACACACACACACACACACACACACACACACACACACACACACACACACACACACACACACACTACTAAAGAACACTTAATCCAGATCCCTAACCCATCTTCAAAATACTGATTTTGCTACAGTGCTTGCTAGCCATCGAGATGCAGTCCACTCCTCATGATACCTATGTCCATAATGTGTAATTTGCAGTCACCACTCTCCTCGACGGTGGAACTTCATCTCTGGGAATCTCTGCCTCCAAAAGATCTTGTGTGACAGACACTTCCCAATCAATCACTGGAAAATTTCCAGCCTGATTTTCTTTGACATTAAGCACTCAGTGGGTCCTGTCCAGGTCCCCAAGGGTTCCCTTCATCAAGGGGAGATACAACTTCTGGTTCTGGAGAGTTCCCCTGCTGACATATTCAGGTGTCCTTGGTTGATTAAAGTCAGAGCTCAGATCAGTCAGAGCTCTCTTGGGAAATCAGAGAGATCCTCAATTGTAGAAAGAGTTGTATGTTGTATTTCCAAGGACGTTTTCTGCCAAAAGAGAGCCTTTCATCTTCCATAGGCCGTGAGACTGTGCAGAGGTCCTTCAGACTGTTACACCTATTCCTGAAGTGCCAATTCAATCAGTCCTAAATCCACTTCCTGGGTTACACCATTGACATGTAAAAGAAGAAGGTGTAATCCAACACCAACTGGCCACCTTAAACCTTGATCAACGATCCCCAAAAATTCCTGGAATTTGCAAATCTGTACTGGCGCTTCATACATAATTACAGCTACATTTACACGTCTTTTCACCAATCTACTGCATGCTAGGTCCAAGTCCTAGTAAGCAGATGTTACCCTTTAATACCCTCCTAGTTCATCCTAACCCAGACCTTCATCGTAAAGGTGGATGCCTAAACCACTAGTGTAGAAGAAGTGCTGTCTCAGCAGCAGGGGATTCCTCCTAAACTCCATCCATGTGTCGTAGAGATGCACTCGCAGAAATGATTAGTTCACACAACAGGATTTTAATCTCGATTTAAGCCTGATTAGCAAGTTAGTTGATGGGGGGGAAATCAACAGGTGATTGGCGGCAGTCTTTATTTTTGAACTACTCAACGACATATAAAAGAGTCTCACTCACGCATCGCCAGCACCTGGCAGACAAACATCCAGTATCTAGAATTCCCAATATTATGGGCCAGTTGCTGACTTGACATGTTCAACAGCTCACACATAAATCTCTGTGATTGGCTGGAATGGTCATCGGTTTACTCACTTTAGTCTGTGATTACACAGACACAAAGCATATAAAAGCATATAAAAGCCACGTCTATCAGCTGAACCATCCTGTGTAGTTAGAAATACACAGGCATAAGGGATATGTCAATTGTCATAGGTCCAATGCTCCTCAGTACACCCTGAAACAACATGAAGCATTGGGTTGCACCTGCCATGCAAGAAGCTGAGTCCCAGTTACATCCGCACATTTGAGATCATCAAGCAAATCTAGTTCAAGACTGTGTTACATGGTCTTTTTTCTAAATTTATTCAACGTAATAATTGACTATTATAACCAGAAAGAATGTAAAGTCAGCATATCATAACACAATAAATACAAAAAAAGTACAGAACCATTGAACCACTGCCAAGGTATTGCATTTCTTTTTGTTATTTACAATGACAAACAACAAAAACCCTTCATGCATGTTGACATTAACAGTTTTTAACAGTGGTAAATGGGCGATGCAGTGGCGAAGTGGGTAGCGCTGTCGCCTCACAGCAAGCAGGTCGCTGGTTCGAGCCTCGGCTGGGTCAGTTGGCATTTCTGTGTGGAGTTGCATGTTCTCCCCCAGAGCGTGGGTTTCCCCCAGGTGCTCCGGTTTCCCCAAGTCCAAAGACATGCGCTATAGGTGAATTGGGTAAGCTAAATTGTCCGTAGTGTATGTATGTGTGTGAATGAGAGTGTATGGGTGCTGGAAGGGCTGGAAGGGCATCAGCTGCTTAAAACATACGCTGGATAAGTTCATTCCACTGTGGCGACCCCTGATTAATAAAGGGACTAAGCCGTGGGGTCGCCACAGCGGAATGAACCGCCAACTTATCCAGCATATGTTTTATGCAGCGTATGCCCTTCCAGCTGCAATCCATCACTGGGAAACATCCACACATACCCATTCACACTCATACACTACGGACAATTTAGCTTACCCAATTCACCTATACTGCATGTCTTTGGACTTGTGGGGGAAACCGGAGCACCCGGAGGAAACCCACGCAAACATGGGGAAAACATGCAAACTCCACACAGAAACGCCAACTGACCCAGCCGGGGCTCGAACCAGCGACCTTCTTGTTGTGAGGCTATCGTGCTACCCACTGCGCCACCGTAATTTTCCCCTTATTAACATGCAACTTGTAATTCTTGAAAGCATAACGTATTATGTACCTAGATAGTATTGTTCAAATGTACAGTATTTTAAGTAACATTTGGCTTGCTCAGTTTCTGTGGGATTTCGAATATTAAGGCATATCTTTCTAAAGCTTTGAAGCACATGATCAGTGAAAAGTACCTAAATAAATAAATAAGACTTGACATGAGTAATATAAATAATAACAAAACTTGTAATTACCATTGAAGTAATTAATACAGAGATCAAATGTTTTATCTGAATCAGCGTGTGTAATGACATAGCTCCAGTGTTAATAACTGACACGAATGTTGTTTACAAAACAAATCCTGTCTAAGTAGTGCCACAGTTCCAGTCCTACCATGATATTCATCAGCAAGTCTGCACGCAGCCCACATTCATTAATTTGGATCAAGAACTAGTGTCATATTCTCACATTTAACTTAAATAGCATCTTCAAAGTGTTTAGAAAAGAAATACTGTAGTGTTCTTGTTAGACTACATGAAAGCACTAATCCTGACAGAACTGAAACGCAAGCTTGATGGCTGTTGTGTAAGAGAGTGGAATTAGATTAGATGTCCTCCCACACCCTGTGCATGAGCAATGCCTGTTTTGCAAATCAGATCTACACTCAAAACATCATTCTTTGGCTTGAACGTAATTCAATTAAGGCATTAAGTTCCACACACGGGAGATATAAAATATAAATAAATGTCAAAATGAAGATGAAGATGGTATTTTTTGGAAGACGGAAGACAGCACAACCCCCACTAACTGTATATCAACGTATTCTCAACCTAACCACAAAAAAAAAACCTTAACAAATAAGTCACCCCTTTTTTTAGCACGAAAACACATAAAATAATACTTAGGTCAACTTATCCATCAAATCCATGCTCGAATTAACATGCCATACCAAATAAATAAGACATGTTTGGAGTGTAGTTTCAACAAAGATCAACTGATAACTGTTTTGCAATCTTCACTTTATGAATGCATTGAAATTGTGTTGACATAAATATTATACAATATAATCCCTTAGCATTCCTGGATTCCTCTAACTAATAACTAGGGCCAGACAGAATCTGCAGACATTTTTTGCTATTTCTGCTGAGAATTTTGTAAAAAATCTGGGGATTTATGCGGAATTATTTTGGGAGTATCGTAACTTAAAACTTAATATATGAAATAAAAAAATAATAGCTTTTTAACTTAAATTTAATGTTTACAATGCAAATCCATCTAGATCCACTTCAATTTGGTAAACAAAGCAAGTCTATCATATAATATATGAACTAAAAGACAGAAAATATTACGTTACAAACTGTACTGTAAATAAATCAAATGAACACTTTCATATTAGTCAATAATATTTGCATGTTCTTCCCGTGTTCAAGTGGGTTTCCTCCGGGTGCTCCGGTTTCCCCCACAAGTCCAAAGACATGCGGTACATGTGAATTGAATGGGTGTTTCCCAGTGATGAGTTGCGGCTGGAAGGGCATCCACTGCGTAAAACATATGCTGGATAAGTTGGCGGTTCATTCCGCTGTGGCGACCCCAGATTAATAAAGGGACTAAGCCGAAAAGAAAATGAATGAATGAATGAATAATGTATATACTGTAGCAGTGTATATTAACTTGACGTGCAAAAATAGTGCAAAATAAACCTGTGTGCGTGTGTGTGTACTGCAAACTTTGTAACGGCGTATGTGTGCGACTAATCATTGCAGAAAAGCTTTAATAAACTCCACCACAAATACATCTAATAAATTTACATGGTATTTTTGACTCATAAAATGACTCTTTGCTTCATTCGTGTCTGGTCACTGACTGCTGTTTATCTGACGTAATGCAGGAGAAGCAGACACATGTGGGAACGGTGGGCGGGGAGAACCAGCTCATTTGCATTTAAAGGCACAGGCTACAAAAACAGCTACATGTTCCTCTGAAACAAAAAATGGGCATTTATAGCATTGTAGGTTGACATTAGGGCTGTCAGAATTAATTGTTTCTTCGGTGCACCGCGATGCAGAAGCAGACAATAAGGTATCGGTTCAGTAATAGATCCTAACCGGTTATTACGTACTGACGTAATTTATCTTATATGCACTATATTGCGGTAGCTTACTATGGCGAGGGAGGCGAGCGTGAGTAAATAAAATGCTCCAACTACTTAAAATGCAGAAACTCTGCACAATACATTGCGTGTGTGTGTTTGCTGGACAGTCTTTCACTGACACTGAAGTTACAGCAGAAGCCCCTATTTCACTGCTGTGGAGAAATGAAAGCTGTAAACTCCATTTCTCTCTCACTGTGGACCTTTGACCTGCTGGTGTGATGTTTCCTCTCCTCTCGGCTGTTACAGAGATTCTTGTGGATCCAGACATGAGTGTGTCTGCAGAGCGGGTTTTCTCCACCGCGTCTATCAAAGATCAGCTGTGATCGCGCTGCCGTTTATCAGTGTCACTCATCGTTGATCAGTGCCAGAGCGTCAGAGCCAATCGCAGCCCTTTCTGTTGAGCGCGTGACAAATCATAGACGTTTAACAACTCGCTCGACAATGCTCAAAAAGCAAGCGGGATAATATTTACGTTTGTTTATTTGCTTTAAATGCTCACGTTGCTCTGTCTATGGCCCTGTTTACACTGTCATGTCTTGATGCCCAATTCCAATTTGTTGCCTATATCTGATTTTTTTGCCTGTCCGTTTACACGTCCTTTTAATTGTGACCCATATCTGATTCATGTGTTTACACTTGCCATACAATTTACGACGTCGCGCAAGCATAAAGGCGGGTTCTAGCATCTGCGCCACACTAGCCACGATGGAAGAAATTGTCTTGCTTTCAGCTCTGCGAAATATGCGGAGTTCACCCAACTTAAAAATTATTTTTATGTGGAGGAGGAGGGAAAGGGCCGTCATCGCAGCTTGCGCCTATGGTTTATATATGGTGTCCTCCACCATTCAGAGGAATTTGTGGGTACTAGAGAAACCTCAGGTCTGGTGGGAGCAAATTGTAACGACTGACCACTTTCCTCCTCCATGTTTCCTCTGTTGTTGTTGTTTACCGTGTCGGCGTCTCCACACACACTCTTCCTTCTACTTCATTAAACCGCGGAGAAGTACCACATTGTCGCAAGTTTAATGATGTACAAAATGAAATGCCTCAATAAATGCGATCTGCCTGTTTACATGAGTCGCATTGTCACATATTTATATCTGATTTATTTCCACATATGAAGGACGCCTGAATCCGATCTCTGAATATCCGAATGCATTCGTTTTTTTTGTGTTTACATGGTCATAGAACAGATCCGATCTGTGTCACATGACAAAATTATATTACAAATACACAGAAAATGTATTTATAAATTAAACATTTTAATACAAGAATTCTTGTGCTGTGGAGTAAACTATAAAATTGTTTATGGAAAGCATCGTCAATGCACCGTGATATCAATTTGAACCGAATTGATGGCATGATAATCGTAACCAAATCGAACTGTGAGACCAGTGTAGATTCACACCTCTAGTTGACATGTTTTTTTTTATTTTTTATAAAGTAATTCAACAATTATCCGTTATAAACTCCTAATTAAATCTAAAACATAAAAAACACTTTCATGAACATTTCATTGGCTACATCACTCTACAGCCCTACAGAAATAAAATCAACAGAAGTCCCCACAATTGACAGAAACCTCAATGTGTGTGTGTATGTGTATGCTTGTTTAGCTTTACTTGTGAGGGCTTGATTGTCTTTACTTATAAAGGGAGATATCAAAACAACTTATTGGTATTAAATGATTAGCATTTGTTTCTGTGAGGGTTGGGTTTAGGAGTAGGGTCAGGCCATGGACATTATAGGTTGTTTGCAACACAGGCTCATTCTGAAGCCCTATGCACGTTTCTGGAGATCGCGAATTATGTGGCCAGAGGTACGTATGGTTGAATTTTATTTTTTAAACAAACACTACGGGGCGGTATGACGCTGTTCCTTTTCGTGTTTACCAGCTGACTGCTTACCTCCGTATGGACGGCTTTCCTGCTGTAACCAGTTTGTCCCATTAGCTCGCCATGTACGTCGGCGGACTTGAGACACAGAGAGGAAATGACCACGACGACGGGGTTCAAGTCCGGTGAAGAATAATTCCAGAAAGCAGGTAGGACAAAAACAGAATCCAAAAAATAAAATAAACAAGGTGACAATGTGGTAAAAATCTGAAAGTGTGGTAAAAATCAGACGAGGGCTTTTCTTTTTCTGGATTGCTTTTGAAAATTGTTGGTTGGGTTTAGGGAAGCGGGTGGGCGGGTCAATCAATAAAATTGGTTGGGTTTAGGGAAGGAAGAGGGTGAGTCAGTCGATCTGTTAGTCAGACGTTCAGTCAGTCAAACAGTCAGTCAACAGCGGCCTCTGGTGGGTTAACGCGAGAACAGCAGGCGCGAATGGCACTCGCGAGAGAAATTTGAGATCAGAAAAGGCGTACACACCGGCCTCTGGTGGATTCATGAAAACAAAAACTGCAAAAAAATGTACCTCCAGGGACGTATTTTGCGGTCTCCAGAAATGTATCCAGAGGTATGCTTTCAGAATGAGCCTGGGTTGGTTGTTTTCACGTGGTTTTGGTGACGCGCGAAATTCAGATGAGGGGCAAGATGTAAAAAAACTGAATATGAGACAGAGGAAAGTCCGTATTTATGCGATTTATACCATATTTCAAAGGAGATATAATTAGAAAATAGCCACATATGTTAGGCATGATCCTTATATCATGGTGAGGGGCGAATTTTCTACTGAACTCAAATATATTTGCCTGTCATCGAGGCGATAGATAGCTACTGTAAAAAATATTATAGTAAGTACTATAGTGTTTTGAAGCATACTTGAATTAAACTGTCGTAGTAATTATATGGTTATGGTACAACACAACTGTAGTAATAAACAAATTATCCAATAGGCTACATTTTTATAATAATGCACCACAGTTTACACTAATTACAGTATTTATTACAGTTCATCAGTTTACCAGAATTCTGTAGCATTCATTAACAAAGAGTTGTACTATACATTATACACTTTACTATAATGCGGTTCAAAAACATAAATTACTATAGTTTTTTCCATGCGGACGTAATTGTCACGGTCACACAAGGAAGAGAGGACAGGGAGTTAGTGTTCTTGGTGTTCATTAAAACAACAGTGAACTCTTCGCACTCACTAGTGCAGGTGGTGAGTACGTGAACACGCAGTGGTGGTGACAACACACAATGTTCAAAGGAAACACAAGAGTCACTTCCCTTAGTGTGGTGAGTAAACAGATCACAGGAGTTTGTCTCGACGATGAACAGAAGAGCAGATGAGAGCATAGGAGAATACAGGAAGATGCACGAGGAAGAGATGACCATGCAACGTTGATTCCAGCCGGTGAGTGAATGAATGAGGTGAGCTTATGTAGCGAGTGGGTGATTGCCGGCGCAGGTGTGTGTGATTACAGGTGCAGGTGTGTGTGATCAGTATTCTGGTGATTGTTCGCGGTGTGTGGTGGATGGTGACTGTGAATGGTGACTGGGGCTGATGGAACGTGCAGAGGGTGTGACAGTTATATCTTCCAGACATATACATGAAAAAAACAGATGAAAGCACATAAAAGCGTGGATGCATATTCTACATTATTATTATCATCATCATTATAATATATTTTTAGTGGACGGTCGATGAACCATCAATTATTAAACGCTGCTGCACATCTCTATGTTAACGCTACAGTTGTTTCATACGATTGCAATTGCTGCAACGAATATATACGTTATTTATATTCTCCTGGATTTTGTATACGTGTGGTAGTGTTTGTGTCTGATTTTTATAGAACACATTAACATATAATACACATAGCTAGGCCTGTATATAATAATTATTAGTGCTGTCAAACGAATTATCGCGTTCAAAAAAAGTTTGTACACATGAATATATTAAATTAATGTTTATTACATGCCGCCTTTTCTTTCCCCCCTTTATGAGCAAAAAACTTTTGAAAGTCTATAAAAGCTGTTTGGCATTTATCATTTTGGCTGATTTAAACAATCATAAACAACACAAAACAGAAACATTTTATCTTCTGATAGCGATTCCTGTGTAGAAGAATCACTTCCTGCCCTGAGTCTCACGCGTCATCAATGACGTCATGTGAAAACCTATTGCTAACCTTATATAGAAACAATGAAATTCTATGTAATGTCCTCACTAAGATAGTGAAACAAACCTAGTGTGTGTGTCTGGGAAGAAATATGTGATGCTGACCTACATTTACAGTGAGCTAAGCGAGATGTGCTGATTAGCAGGATGTGTTTTCCAGAAAGCACAGCTCTCCAAGACCAGGGCGCATTAGTGCACATGTTAGTATTTGTTTATTGCTATTCCAATTCTAAGAAGACCTTTACCCCGAACTAAAAACTCACATTTATCACTGAAAGATGTTCAAGTGGATGTACAATCTGTTCTTTAACATATAAGTAAAATGGATGGCTATTTAATATGCTAAGCTCCAAGATGAACTAAAGCAGCATAATGACTCTAAAGGCCAGATTTAATAACAATGGCAAATTTTCGAGTGCAGATCTCATAAAAGGGCAGATTAGAGTGTAAAGTACTGCAAGGCATCGATATAGAACGTGTAAATAAAAGAGCACAGACACAACAGCTCATTTCCATAATGGTCAATGTATTCTATCAAGAGAACCGCAAAGGATCTAATTACATCACAGATGCAAAAAGCTTGAATAATGGTGCAAGTATCAACATACTGACTACTGGAAACCTTAGTAAATCACATTGCATGAATAATTCAAATGTGACCCTGGACACCAAAACCAGTGTTGTGTTGCACGGATATATTTGCGGGAATAGCCAAAAATACATTGTATGAGTCTAAATTGATCTATTTTTGTTTTATCCTATAAAATCATTCAAATATAAGATGCAGATTACATTTTAATAAAGATATATTTTTTGGATTTGCTTCTCTAAATATATAAAAATGTAACTTTTGATTAGCAATATGCATTTCTAAGCAGTTAATTTGGCGGTTTTCATTCATTCATTTTCTTTTCGGCTTAATCCCTTTATTAATCATGGGTCGCCACAGCGGAATGAACCGCCAACTTATCCAGCATATGTTTTACACAGCGGATGCCCTTCCATCTGCAACCCATCACTTAGAAACATCCATACACACTCATTCCCACACATACACTACGGACAATTTAGCTTATCCAATTCACCAATACCGCATGTCTCTGGACTTGTGGGGGAAACCGGAGCACCCGGAGGAAACCCACGCGAACACGGGGAGAACATGCAAACTCCACACAGAAATGCCAACTGGCCCAGCTGAGGCTTGAACCGATGACCTTCTTGCTGTGAGGCGATTGTGCTACCCACTGCGCCACCGCTTCGCCCCTTTGGAGGTTTTCTTAATATTTAATTGTTGTTGTTTTTTTACTTTTAGATTCCAGATATTCTAATAGTTCTTATCTCAGACAAATATTGCCCTATCCTAACAAAGCATTTATGTTTAAAAGACGAACACATCTCAATTTCCCCAAAATTGACATTTATGACTGATTTTGTCGTCCAGCGTGTCAAACAATCTCTTAATTACAGTGCCCATGCTTGTTCGATGCTAGTTTTTTTTTTGCTGCTTGTCTAAGGCTGCGCAATATGACAAAACATATATCATATGGACAAAATAAAAAGTTTATCATTTCATATTATGGGCCACCATTTATTTTGTGGTCTCACAAAATACATTGTTTATAGTAATATTCATTCATTTTCATTTCGGCTTAGTCCCTTTATTAATCTGGGGTCGCCACAGCGGAATGAACCACCAACTTATCCAGCATATGTTTTACGCAGCGGATGCCCTTCCAGCTGCAACCCATCACTGGGAAACATCCACACACACTCATTCACACACATACAATTCACCTGTACCGCATGTCTTTGGACTTGTGGGGGAAACCGGAGCACCTGGAGGAAACCCACGCCAACAAAGGGAGAACATGCAAACTCCACACAGAAATGCCAACTGACCCAGCCGAGGCTCAAACCAGCGACCTTCTTGCTCTGAGGCGATCGTGCTACCCACTGCGCCACTGTGAGGCCCTGTTTATAGTAATACATTTTCAGAATTTATTTGAGCATAATATTACATGCCATTACGGGGATGCAGACAGAAACATGAATGACAGCATCATGGGAAAGTTTTATTTGCATTATTATGCATTTTATTTAGCGATTTATTAATTTATTTTATGTTGGAACTGTGATCATTCGTTTTATGTTTCATATTTATTTTAGATTTCTACATTTTTAATCAAACATTTGCTCTGAAGTTTTCAATCAAGTGAGAAATATCACATATGAATGAGTACATTTCTGAGTATATACTTTAAAATGTAAAAAAAAAAGAAGTCCTTTACATGTGGTCAATATATTTGAACTATTAATTGATTGAATTTACAAAAATGGTATTGTGATACAATTGAAGTCAAAATGATTAGCCCTTCTGTGAATTTTTATTTCTTTTTCACGAGATCCTCGAGCCCTGGGCTCCCTCCCGTTTGCAGGGCGAGAGGGGAGCTTGAGCACAGGTAGAGCTCAATGAACTCTCTGATGTTCAATGAACTCTGAGCTCAATGAACTCTGGCTAAAAGAATGGCTAAAAAGAGGTGTATACTTATTAAGAGCTTGGCTATGGTATCGAATTGGTGTGTTCAATTTGCTCAGTTTGTGTGTTTTTTGGACTGTGGGAGGAAACCGGAGAACCTGGGGAAAACCCACACGAGCACGGGGAGAACGAGCAAACTCCGCACAGAAAAGTCAACTGGTTTAGTAGGGACTTTAATCAGAGACATTGTTGCTGTGAGACGACAGTGCTAATCACTGGGCCACCGTGTCGCCCATCTGGAAAGGAGGAGGAGTAGGGGTGGGTGGGGGGGGGGATTATTCAAGACGAAGACACTGAGATAAGAGAACTCTGGTTATTTATGGTGATCTAGGAATCATTCCAGTGATTATCACTGTCGTCTCACAGCAAGAATGTCTCTGGTTAAAGTCCCGACTAAACCAGTTGACATTTCTGTGCGGAGTTTGCTTGTTCTCCCCGTGTTCGTGTGGGTTTTCCAAAAAAACACGCAACTTAAGTAAATTGAACACACTACAGCGATACTATAGCCAAGCTCTTAATAAGTATACATCTCTTTTCAGCCATTGTTTTAGCCAGAAATAAGTCCAGGGAGTTCATCGAGATCTACCTGAGCTCAAGCTCTCCTCTCGCCCTGCAAACGGTAGGGAGCCCAGGGCTCGAGGATCTCGTGAGCTCTGGGCTCTCTCCCGGGACAGCATGCCAAACAAGCTATATTATCAATCATCAGCTAAGTATGAACTCTTGAAACAGAAATTGGGGAATAAAATACACAGGGGGGCTTCAACTGTATCATTATCATGATGTGAGATTAATGTCATATCGCCCGGCTATTGGTAAATCTGTCCCTAAGTCTCTGAAAACCTAATGGTGTGAGGAACAAAACTAAATATAAGCTCTTATTCATTTACAGTTCTGTAGCTCACAGCCCTCCTTTTGCTGTTGAGTATTTTCAAACTTGTTGGCTCATTTGACACAAGAATGTCATTTGCAAATCAGACACATCAGGTACATCACAATTAGAAAGACAGCAAGGATGTCTGATGAAATGTTAATTTGGGATGACTGCCAGTATAGTTCTAACTTATATTACTTTTACCACTTATCATGACTTCACCATTACAAGCTCATTAAAATAGGAGACTTTAAGTTGAAATCGACATGTCATATTGATCTCGTTCAGCAGAATGAGCGGCAGAACGTGTCTGCTGGAGTATAAAACGTCTACAGTGGAAACACTTTGCACATAATTGCTTTGTTGAGCAAGTTTCCAAGACATAATTAAAGAGAGAATGTCTGACAATAAGCAGGCCTGTGAGCAGAGCCAAGGGCACAATAGACAGCACTTCCTTCACTGTATAACAAAAAATGTATTTTTTGTCAATTAATTTGCAATACTCTAGCAAACCGAAATATTCAGCACAACCTAAAGTGTTTATACTGTTCTTTGAACACTCTCTCAGTGAACTTTCATGTCATGTTACCCTTAGGCATTAATTTAGAGGAACAGAACATCACTGCTTACAATGGTAAGGCATTTGAATGCTGAATGGATCCTTTTTACAAGACGAGTTTAGCAGTCATCAGCAACTTAAATCCTTGAAACTTTTTAATATTTTTTCTTTCATTTATGAAAATTTATATGTATTATTGTATGTATTATACAGTGTGGGGCACATTTCTTTAAAATAGTAATTAGTTATAGTTACTAGTTACTTCTTACAAATAGTAACTGAGTTACATAATTATAAAAGTAACTAATTACCATGGAAAGTAACTATTACGTTACTTTATTCATTCATTTTCTTTTCGGCTTAGTCCCTTTATTAATCTGGGGTCGCCACAGCGGAACAAACCGCCTGCGCTACTTTAAAAAAATCTAAACATATATAAAACATTGTATAATAATCCACACTATTTTAATGTTGTTGTGGGACAATGTGAGAGACAACCATCCAATTTAACGTACCATTATAAATATTATCATTACTATAGTTGCACAATAAAACACAATGGATGGTTTAGAACTTATAGATATTATTTTGTTTAATTCTGTCTGAGTAATAAGTGTTTGCGGTGGAGAAAAATCAAGTATTAGTTGCTTTGATGTTGTTGCTTTATCTCCTCCGTTGGTAGCAGAGCTCACGTTATCACCTGCGTAGCCACTAATTTTGTGGCGGCACGTGACGACGTGAGGTGCTTCATTAGATTAGAATTATTGTCACCGATGCAAAGAGACTCTTTTTTCCTGGGCATAAGTTGCACAATCCACAAACATTCTTTACTTTTCCCTCGTTGAGGTGAAAGGCGAGCTTACATTTCCAGTTTGAAACGCTACCTTTGAACTTGTTGGATTTGCCATCGTTCTGACTCCTGGTTGTTGGTGTGTGCGAATGACTGTGCGCATGCTTGTGTGTGTGAACACCTGCACTACTCTGCCTCCGATTGGCAAACGATGGAAATGTACTCTAAGCCAATCCTCATGTCCTCAGTTACACCACGTTCACAGACACACCAATCATCATCACTGGTTGGTTATGTGTCTCGCCCCAGGCCCAAAGACACACACACACCCCAGAAAGAGAGGTCCTATGGCTGGCTGAGAGAGATGCTGCTCGCATGAAAACCGCTTCAGTGTTCTCAATTATAGTGACGTGCATTTTATTGTCAGTAATGATAATGGCGTTGTAACGGGAGAAACAGTAATTCAATTGATTACTCGTTACTGAAAAAAGTATCGCCACTAGTAATGCTGTTTTTTTATAGCGCCGTTATTCCCATCACTGGTATTATATCATCTTTGCACTAAATTCCAAAAAAACAAATGACCGCTTATGCGAGGTGTTTGTAATGCAGCGTCTATGGGGCAGGACAGTAAATTTCATGTTGTTCTCTCTTCTGGCTGCCATTATCAGCCTCACGCAATTTTTTTCTTTTTTCTGAGAGTCTTGATAACGCCATCGTCAAGTTTTTCTTTTATTATTTCAGTAAATAGGATTGTAAAAAAATGATTTGATATACTCTCCCATTCACTGCAGTCTAAGCATTTTGGATATGCGCATAAAAACGGTTGATGGAAACGCCAAGATGCGCATACATTTTGAAAATGTGGGTAAAAAAAAACGTATGCGCAAAACCGAGTAGGATAAACTTTTTATTCGATAAGATGCGCATAAACTGCGATGGACACACTTTTGCTGAACAAATTCCAGTATGCGCATTAAAAAAAAGTCATGTGATTTTTGTTACAAGTGATCATGTGATGATAAAAATATGTGTGAATGGAC
>CAIGQW010004624.1:4916564-4941493 GCA_903798125.1 Danio choprae | reverse complement strand
TTTCTGTGTGGAGTTTGCATGTTCTCCCTGTGTTGGTGTGGGTTTCCTCCGGGTGCTCCGGTTTCCCCCACAAGTCCAAAGACATGCGGTACAGGTGAATTGGGTAGACTAAATTGTCCGTAGTGTATGAGTGTGAATGGGTGTGTATGGATGTTTCCCAGAGATGGGTTGCAGCTGGAAGGGCATCCGCCGCGTAAAACATATGCTGGATAAGTTGGCGGTTCATTCCGCTGTGGCGACCCCAGATTAATAAAGGGACTAAGCCGAAATGAAAATGAATGAATGTTAGGCCTATTATATTATTAATTTCCTCCAGACTTGTCAAGAGCGTCTGTGTTTTGCGTCTGACGCCTTCAAACGCGCTCATTGTGGGTCGGGATTGTCTTCTGAGGCGCAAGTAATTTATAAAATAAAGAAAAGATTCACGCAGCTTCTCATACCGCAGCAAATTACGTTTTTGCTTTTGATATTTGGCGCCAATCAGGAAGTGACGACTTTGTTCTCTTTGACTCATTTGATGGAAACGCTGCTTTTTCGCACATCATAAATTTAATTCGCATCATTGGATGGAAACATAGCTACAGTTAAGATGTTTTTTTTGTTGTTTTTGTGCAAAAAGAATCTTATATTCGATGATAATACATCCCTGCAAAAATCAATTCTGTGAAAAGAAACAAAAAATGTTGGAGTCATACAGCCCCGCAGTGTTCATTTTTCCTAAAAACTGCAGTCAGACTTACATTTGTTATGTTTTTGGGGTCCTAGAAATGACTAGGAATGATAAACGGCAGAAAACGGTCAAACTACTCGCTCTAAAAACAAGTGTGTTCATGACTATACATTAAAAAGTACAATAATATAATAAAGAAATGTCCGTTTGCAACATCAAGCAGCAGAACGAGCTGTTTTTAACATCTAAATATCAATGGAAGTGAATGAGACAGGACGTCTCAAGCCAAAAACATTCCCAATGGCTGCTCCTGCTCGTACGTGAAGAATAATTAAGATTGTTGTTTTTATATTTAAGCGATATAGTTAACTGGCATCACATGAGAATGCACATTCTCCCTTTTAATCATCAAGTTTGTAATTGAATTGATTTTCTAAAACAATTTAAGGGGAAAAAAGGTACTTTTAGAGATGTACATTTTATGCATAATGTTATGTTTTTGCTTGCCATCACAAATAGTTCCAGACGAAACTGGAGCCGAAAGATGCACGTCTCAGTGTGGTGTTTCCTTCCTGTATTAACCTATTTGAACAAATCATTTAAGTCAATGATCCAAATGATTCAACCCTTTTGAATGAATCATTTGAATTAAATACTCATTAAGACAGGGATTTGCAGACACCTGCTGGAGGTGAAACCAGCCAAAGGACAAGTACATGAACACATTCAATGGCTGCGTTCCACTCCACTTATAGACACGCACTTAAGAAGTTCCCTTCTCTTGTTCCCTCGGGGGAATCCCTGCCACCATTTTAATGTGCGTTCCCCTTCGTCAAGTGAATAAGGAAAGCTCACATGGACAAACCCTTGACCCCTCAATTTTGACCAAGGGAGCTTCATATGTACACTCGAGGACCTAAATGTCCCAGAATGCAATATGATTGTGATGTCAAAACTGTATTCCCATGTGCTCAAGGGTTTAGGGCATTCCACTTAAAACCATTCAGATGTTACACCAGTAGTGGACACTTGTGTGACGTAATCAATGATGTATATCCAAGGGAACGAGACGGAAGGAAGTTAGCGAGTGAAGGGCATAAAAATTGGATTGGAATGCCCCCCACATACTGCCTAATTATCACCATTGAGGGAAAAACTAATATCAGATTTTTTTTTTCAACCTAATTAAAAAAATAATTTAAGGTAAAAACAATACACATTGCATAAATAATGTTGAAACAAAACAAAACAAAAAACATGGTAACATTAATTAAAGCCTTGCCATATTTCATAACGACATACGCTAATAAAATCTAAAATAAACCACATTTATTTTGTAGTATTACAGTATTGGTGCATAATGTAGCTTACCTGTAATGGTCACCTAAAGTTCGAGCCCCGGCTGGGTCAGTTGGCATTTCTGTGTGGAGTTTGCATGTTCTCCCTGTGTCCGCGTGGGTTTCCTCCGGGTGCTCCGGTTTCCCCCACAAGTCCAAAGACATGCGCTATAGGTGAATTGGGTAAGCTAAATTGTCTGTAGTGTATGTGTGTGAATGAGTGTGTATGGGTTGCGGCTGGAAAGGCATCCGCTGCGTAAAACATATGCTGGATAAGTTGGCGGTTCATTCCGCTGTGGCGACCCCAGTTTAATAAAGGGACTAAGCCGAAAAGAAAACAAATGAATGAATGAATGAATAGTTATACATGGTTTAAGGTAAAACCATTGTCTCCATTTACTAAATTATGATACAATAATGGCATCTGAGGCCTCACAGTGGCGCAGTGGGTAGCACGTTCGCCTCACAGCAAGAAGGTCGCTGGTCGCTGGTTCAAGCCTCGCCAGTTGGCGTTTCTGTGTGGAGTTTGCATGTTCTCCCTGTGTTGGCGTGGGTTTCCTCCGGGTGCTCCGGTTTCCCCCACAAGTCCAAAGACATGCGGTATAGGTGAATTGGGTAAGCTAAATTGTCCGTAGTGTATGAGTGTGAATGGGTGTGTATGGATGTTTCCCAGAGATGGGTTGCAGCTGGAAGGGCATCCGCTGCGTAAAACATATGCTGGATAAGTTGGTGGTTCATTCCGCTGTGGCGACCCCAGATTAATAAAGGGACTAAGCCGAAATGAAAATGAATGAATGAATAATGGCATCTGCAAATGTGACGATTAAACTAACTGCTACTACATTAATTCTGCTAAATTTTCAAATTCAAACTGAGATTGCATCCTTGGACTGTTAGAAAACATATGCATCCTTGTCACATAAAAAAATCATGTTCCATTTGATAGTTTTTTAAAGGAAAAGGGTAAGTTTTAACCGTTTTATAAGAGAGCTCCCTAATAAAAACAATATAAATCAAGTGGTTTAATTCAAGTCTTCTGAAGTGACACAATCTCTTTATTCATTCATTTTCTTTTCGGCTTAGTCCCTTTATTAATCTGGGGTGGCCACAGCGGAATGAACCGCCAACTTATCCAGCATATGTTTTACGCAGCGGATGCCCTTCCAGCTGCAACCCATCACTGGGGAACATCCATACACACCCATTCACACTCATACACTACGGACAATTTAGCTTACCCAATTCAGCCTATACTGCATGTCTTTGGACTTGTGGGGGAAACCACCCAGAGGAAACCCACGCAAACACGGGGAGAACATGCAAACTCCACACAGAAACGCCAACTGACCCAGCCGGGCTTTGAACCAGCGACCTTCTTGCTGTGAGGCGATTATGCTACCCACTGCGCCACCGTGCTGCCCCAATCTCTTTATATGAATAGATTTAATTTTGGATTTTAGCCATACATTCTTGATGCACAATGTGCAAATGTGACATGCAAGAATGAACCTCATTGGTTGTCAAGTCAAGCAAGCATGCTTGAGTTTCTGTGGCCGAATTTAAAAAAGAGCTTGCGGCTCAATTTTCGCTTGTAAATAAATGCCTCTGTTCTTCTCACAAAGTGATTGTATCTCGTCTTCACTATTTAGAAAACTTGAATTGAGACGCTGAATTCGCATAGATTTACTTTTTGATCTCTTCACAACAGAAATCTACGACAGACAACGACAAAACTCAAAACAATTTAAAATAACAGATGTGAATGTATATGAAGTTAAGTTCGCAAACTTTTGAAGAGGAAAGTGTGTACACAACACTTCGGTTTCAGATCCAGGCCTTTCTAGTATAAAAGAAACATTTCCTCTACATAACGAGAGGGAAATTTAGAGTGAATGTAATGCTGAGATTACACTTTAAATAAAAAGATCAGACATAAAACATGCCAATGTGAAGTGTTAGCCCATATTCAACAAAATTAAGTAAAAGCAACATCCCTTTGGAGACTAATCTAACCCAGTAGGATTACATGAAATGTTGATTATATGAAAACGACAGGAGACAAACTGAATAGGCTCATTTGCGTGCAGCTCTCGATTAATTATGCATGTATATCTATTATCTCTTAGTACTGTGTCCATGTAAACCACTTTTACTCCCCTGGTCTATTAATACTGACTGTCAGGCAGATGATGGCTAAACGCATCCATTTACTAGAGTCAGCTGATGATAGTGTGCTTATATTGTTTATAATCTTAATGCGAGACGCCTCGATAGTAAACTGATAAACTGACACGACGCGTTTCTCTACCGTACTGCCACTGAATCCCTAAACGTAAATGAAGCAGTTTAATAAAGGACATTTGCAGTTGTGAATAGTTGACTGCAGTCGTGTAGGTGTTCAAAATAGCCTATGATGTCTGTAATGTGAGCTCTGTGGGCGATATGTCACATCTGATAATGTTGAATTGTGTTAACCGAAGCCATTGGTATCTTCACGTCTGAATATTCACTTCCTACAGCCTACTGAAAGAACAAGTAAACGTTACATCGCATTAAACCCCATCCACTGAAGCACTTATAAAGGGTTATGCGTTCAGAGCAGTTGTGCAAACATGTTCCGCTCAAATATGCATCATAATGAGAACAATTACATTCTTTACGCGACTACATTGACTGTATTTGTTTTGCGAAAGGAACAGTAGCCCTTGTAACCTACCTTTTGCAGATACCCGTGGATATGTCTTGATTTAAACGTGCTGTCTCTTCATCGTCATGCTTTACTCCCTCAGTTTCGGTTTGTGCGCTGTTTTATTCCAAACGCGGGAACATCACGAACGGAACTTCAGAAACGGAAACATTATTGCGAAATGTGGCGGTAACCGCTGAAGAAAGAGCACCGTTTACACATCCAGAGGTGAACAGATGATGTACTCATGGAGGAGAGCGATGAAACAACAATGGTTGTCCGTTATCGCGGCTTTCTCATTGAGGTCTCGCTGGTGGAGGAGGATGAATGAGCATCAGATGATGAGAGGCTGGGATCAGATCTCCCTCTCCCTTTCTCTTCTGAGTATGACTGGATGAGGTTAGAATTTCTGGACTTACACCGGGTTCCCGAAAGGTCTATAAATCAACTTTTTATTATTTAAGTTAGATTAGTCAAATATGGCCATATAGACTATCATAACGTTTTTTTATTATTGTTTTAATGTAACAAAACCAGTCATAAGTGACATTTTTATTGCATATTAAGATGTATGCATCACATGAAAGTTGAATTAAATGAGCTTTTCATTGATGTGCAGTTTGTTAGGATGGGATAATATTTGAATTGAGATACAACCAGGGTGCGAATTATACACTGACGATTGGGGGGTGGTGGCTTCAGTGAATCATTCATTCATTTTGGCTTAGTCCCTTTATTAATCTGGGGTCGCCACAGCGGAATGAACCGCCAACTTATCCAGCATATGCTTTACACAGCGGATGCCCTTCCAGCTGCAACCCATCACTGGGAAACATCCATACACGCTCATTTACACACATGCACTACTGACGATTTAGCTTAGCCAATTCACCTGTACCGCATGTCTTTGGACTTGCCGTCTTTGGAAACCGGAGCACCTGGAGGAAACCCACGCCAACATGAGGCTCGAACCAGCGACCTTCTTGCTGTGAGGGGAGAGCGCTATCCACTGCGCCACCGTGCTGCCTTCAGTGAATCAAATGAATGTAATTGTTTAAATTAAATCTAATTTATTAATAAAACGTATTTAAGTTTTCAATCTTTTGATGGATAATTAGTGTATTCTGACCTACAGAACGTCTGATTAGCTATTTCAGAGGTTACTTTGGGTCAAACTATAAAAACTATGCATCTTATTTGACTTTGCTTTTAGGCTATAACTAGACACAAACAGCTATTTTACTAGTAAGTGTTTTGTGAACACTTACAATGTCTATCGGTGCTACTGGTTTTGGACGGTTACATTTTTTTTCCCCACATGGACTGATTGGTGCCATAAGGGTGGTAAAATGTAGATTTACATTATGTATTATTTTTATTAAATATATTACACATCATATTCAGATACACATCAAAGAAAAGTATTTCTCACTATTAAAGGGCTGACCCCTCCATACATCTTATTTGACGGATTTGGGGTGGGGGGTTAAAGGGTTAATTAGGCAGGTCAATCCCCCCCATATTTATTTAAATTATCTTAAAGATCCCCTATTTTGCATTATAAAAGGTCATATTTAGGTTTTGGGGGTCTCCAACAACAGACTGATATGCGTGTAAGGTCACAAAACATTTACATTGTCTTATAATATGCATTTATTTTTACCTAATTATCTCAGCGACTCCCATATGATTCGTTCAGTGATTAATTTGTTCCCAAACCCCTCCTTAGCGTGAAGCTAATCTGCGCTGATTGGACCGATGACCCAGTCTGTTGTGATTGTTCGACTGCGTTCAGCACGAGATCGAGAGAAATGCCCACCATGGCTATGAAGTAGCACACAGAGTATGTGAGAGCCCAATGCAGGAACGCAATAAAGCAATGCAGTTAAACACCAGCATATTTTTATTCTACTCTTAAAACTAACCCCAAGTAATAACATCGACACACATTCAGTATTAAATTCAGTGGCAAAAGTTGAACTATTTTGAAAATTGACCGTGTCACGCGTGTATGAACAGCTGATGGTGGCCATAGCAAAGGCAAACAGCAGAGGATCAGAAACGCGTTTAAATTGGTAAAGGAAGAAGCACGCGTCACGTTTTCAACGTGGTTTTGGACGCAATATGTGAATAGCCCCATACAGATTTAACCTGAGAGATACAGTACAAGCACTGATCTATAATAGATAAGTGATTACAAGCCGTGTGGGGCGATTACATCTTATAACACACAATTAAACACATAATTTGCAAACTGCACAAAACGAGGCAACAATTTTAATTACACTTACATGTTATGATCCGGAGGAAGAAGAAACTGGTCCATATGAACTGTAACAGTAACTGACAAAGTCCCTGTCAAAGTCCCATACATAATAGTCTCTGCTGCTCCTTCCTTCAATAGCAAACGGCCGGTCAATCTTGCAGCATAGGTTATTGTATCAAAAATCAGAAAAATGACTGAAACAAACACTGCACGGTTGGCTATACTGTGGTGTTGTTGTGAAAATGAACTTTAATCCTTTATTCCCCGCAGCCGCATCTCCATCTGTCGGTGATCTTCGTGTCAGGATCAGTCCCGTGATCCCCCGCACTCCGCTAGTGTCTGAAGGGAAAGCGCGTTCACATTTTACCGGAACCGGTACTACATATTTGATGATGTACCGTATCGACGTCGACGCGTTCAAGCAAAAGAACCGAACCCAACTCGATTCATTCATTCGACTCTGAGTCGACTATGTTGTTAAAGAATCAATAGTTTTAAACACGGCACACTTTCAGATTTAAACCCCAGCTGGATGTTTCCATTCACTTAGTGCTGTGTTACACACTGCATGGAAGGTCATTTTCAAAAACCCATAATAGGGGCTCTTTAAAATCTGGAATTTTATGGTCTATAGTTGTCCAACTGAAGTGCCATTGCCCATTACAAATCAAAAATTGAGTTTTGATATATTCGCAGCAGGACATTTACTAAATAAATTCATAGAACATGATACTTACTATTGTAACGTGTATGCATAAGGTGTCATAAGTAATGTAACTAATTATGAACAATACTTGTACAGCATTTATTTGAAACATTAACTAATGCATTATTAACATCTAAACGCATGCTTGTTAACATTAGTTAATTCACCATGAGTTAACATGAACTAACAATGAATAACTGTATTTCCATTAACTAATGTTAACTAACATGAACAAATATGGTATAAATGTATTGTTCATTGATTCTGACTCGTATTTTGGGCTATTGCCAACCATGCCACATTTTCTTTTGTGGTTAAGGCTAACAAATATATAAAAGACCTGCAACATTACTGGTTATATATTCCATTTATGCTACTTGAATATCGCCCTGAAATATTTTCATGTAAATAATTTTCGCTTAATGCTAACTGGACTAATTTGTGTCCCATGAACAGTGGCCATTGTGTAGTCTTTCCTATTCCATTGACATTATCACAGTTACGTAACGCTCATGGGGAAGATTTCCTTCTTCATGAGCTCGCTTAATGTATGAATAGACCTTCCCTTGAGGCTACTATAGTGCCCAGTGATAAAAATACAAGCTCCAACTCAATGGACCAACAAGGGACAAACATCCCCTTTATCTAATTACACCCAGTCATTATGAAAATAAATCCAAACCATTTCAAAGTCAACAGAAAGATCTTCCGTCCATTTGCCAAACTACTTGTCCCACGTAGAGTTTAGGGGGGGGATGCTGGAGCCCATCCCAGCTTCTCTGGCCATAGGCAGGAAATGAATAAATGATAATAAACACAATAAAAAAAATAATGGAAAGCTGTAATGGAAAGGATTTCAAATTTTAGTTGATTTTCAGTGTGCTACAAATACATATTGTGCTTTAATCTGATAAGATTAATAAAAAATAACACTGTCATGTGATTATACAGTATATTGGCATGAGACTCTTCGTCTGAATGTTGAGCTGGGCTATATACGGTGTAGCCCAGCTATATATACAGCTATATATACAGAATGTGATTCTATACAAGGGAATTAAACATCTTTTGAAGGCTGACTGCACATGCGTTACATAATAATGTTCTCTCCAAGGAATCACATGGAGGAAGTGAGTTTTATCAAATATATTTTCCACGTTTTCCACAAACACCCATGTTTTTCCAGGTCAGGTTATTGCGATCCACATTTCCATAGATATTGCATTGTTTGAATTAGGATGAAGTCGCCGTCAAACACTTCAGGGTAGATTTATATGGACACATCTTAGCTGTTTGCTTAGAACTATTCTGTGTATGGAGTATATTGCATTAATGACGGAAGACACCCAGTTTATAACAGAACAGTGAATCATTAGCTTATGGCAGAAAACAGAGGCTATAATAAACGACATTTGCCCTTACAGGACTGGCTTCATATTTAACATGTTTGCATATTCAGCCTATAATATAGTGTGATGTAACCTTTCTATTTGCTCTTTGGAGTTTATATAAGCTATATTAGCCTGAATCCTGTTTGAACACGTTAGTATTTTCAACACATCTCATGATTCTAGCCCATCTGCACAGCGGTGTTGCTATAAAGAGCTTGTTTCTTACTAGGCATAAAATATTCATTTGATTCCAGGGAAATAAAAGGCAGGAGCCTGACATTCCTCTGAATATCAATAACCAGAGTAGCAGACATATAGGGAACAACGGGAAATTATTACAATGACTGCATGGAGCCAGGTGACCTGGAAGTAAAATATGACAGCAAGCATCCCAGCCTACTCATTCACCTCGGCCTGAGGCTTCATGGAGCTCTGGGGGTCTCCAGAACTTGAAGATCAGAGCAGACCGCTGTATCTCTACCTGCTATGTACAAGCAGACAAACCAGGCTTCATTTTACCCCTATATATAATATTTGGCACAGGCCAGTAACACATCAAGAAAAAAAAGAAAAATATACAGTTGGGGGCCAAATTATTAGCCCTCCTATGAAATATATATTCTGTTTCAGTGATATGTAATGGAGCAAGTAAATTTTCACTGTATTTCTGATAATGTTTTTACTTCTGGATAAAGTCTTATTTGTTTTATTTCAGCCAGAATAAAAGCAGTTTTTAATTTTTTTTAAACAATAATGTCTTTTAAAAAAGACAATGTTATTAGCTCAGTAAAATGTATTATTTAGCCCAATATAATTTATTATTAGCCCAATATTATTTATCTAATAAAATATTATGTAGTCATCATGGCGAAGATAAAATAAATTAGTCATTAAAACTAATATTTTGAGAAATGTGTTCTCCCTTAAGTGAAGTTTATTCATAAATTAATTTCGAGAGGAGCACGTGCTTATGATTGACTGCAGTTGGTCCCGCATTAGCTAATGCATGATCCACCAATCAGATGATTCCTAAATCGCTATAAATAACCAGAGTATCTCACCTTAGCCATCTTCGTCCCGAAGAATGCCCCCTTCCACCCCTACTCCTTCCTTTTCCTTGACAGGGCGGCACGGAGGCCCAGTGGTTAGCACCGTTGCCTCACAGCAAGGATGTCACTGGTTCAAATCTTACCTGGCCAAGTGACATTCCTGTGTGGAGTTTACATGTTCTCCCCGTGTTGGCGTGGGTTTTCCCCGGGTTCAACGGTTTCCTCCCACAAGCCAAAAACATGTAACATAAGTAAATTGACCAAAATAAAAAAGACATCATAGACGAGCTATCAATCAGCAACATTTCTCTCCATAGGTATTCATAATTTGCATTTCACCATTAACAAGCAGGGGAGTTCTCGAGACCTACCTGAGCTCAAACTCCCATCTCGCCCCACAAACGGGAGGGAGCTCCGGGCTCGAGGATCTCATGAGCTCAGGGCTCTCTCCCAGGACAGCATGCCAAACTCGCTTTATATATTCAATCATCAGCTAAGTGTGAACTCTTGAAACAGAACTTAGAAGAAGCCAATTCTGCTCACCAAGGATGCATTTATTTAATAAAAAATATAATAAAAAATATAATAATAATAAAAAACAGTAAAAACTGTTAAATTGTGAACTATTATTACAATTTGAATCAACTGTTGTCTTATTGAATGTACATAGTTTCAAATATAATTTAATCCTGTAATTCAAAGCTGAATTTTCTGACGTTGAATCATTACTCCAGTCTTCACACCATTCTTTAGAAATCATTATAATATGATGATTTGCTGTTCTATTATGATCAGTTATTATTGGTACAAAATTACTAATAATAATATAAAATGATAAATATAATGATTCAAGGGCCTCACGGTGGCGCAGTGAATAGCACGATCGCCACACAGCAAGAAGGTCGCTGGTTTGAGCTTCGGCTGGGTCAGTTGGCATTTCTGTGTGGAGTTTGCATGTTCTCCCAGTGTTGGCGTGGGTTTCCTCCGGGTGATCCGGTTTCCCCCACAAGTCCAAAGACATGCTTGTCACATATTTTCCCAGCTAAAATAAATCCCTTGTTCATCCCTATGTCTTTCTATGTACTCCCATGGGAACAGAGTTCAACCCAGCACAAACATAGCCACTTTCCCCTACTTTGGGCTAAATTTGGCATGACCAAAAATTAAGACAATGACCTTAAATGCATTTTCTATAGCTATATCCCAGCTGTTCACTTGGGTTGTTTGTGGAAGTAATCCATTTACGGATGAAAGGAATGTACAGTTTATAACCTTACCAATTATAAGTTTAAAAGTGACCCCTGTTCAAGCATTGTACACAGCAAAAACTGGGGAGTTGAAATTTCGATGTTAAATCTTTCTAAGTTAATTTCAACTCTCAAAATGTAATTTTAACACATATAATGTAGAATCGTGTCAAGTGTTGGAGTCATTTCAGAGTTGATTATCGGAGTTACTTTAACTCCCACGAGGAGTTATCATGATACTCCGCCCAAGCACTCAGCCCCCCACACATTTCAAGTTAGTCTGTCTCTGAGAGAAATCGTTAACAGCATGGTGTAGTTTTTGGCGGTAAGTACATTTTAAGCTATTATATTTATTCAATTATAATATATGTATAACAGTTGTTTTAACACTTTTTGGGAGTCAAAAAAACAACTCTACCTTTAGTGTTATATTTTTATGTATTTGTATAATGTTAATTTAACTCCAGAAAGTGTGGAGCTATATAAACTCATAAAAAGTGTTGAAATCAACTCTGTGAGAGTTAATTCAACACTCGTCTTTTTGCTGTGTATAATGTACAGTATATTAGGCTAGTTATTTACAAAAAATGTTTGCAAAAAACTTGCATTTTCAGCTCCCCAAAATGCCAGGATTCACTTAAAAATGATGTTTGCTGTTTGTTCAAACTACTTATGTAAAATGAGCTGAAACAACACAATTCTTGAGTTTTTTAAGGGGATAACTTAATTGTTTCATGTTCAATCCACTTAAATTTGTAAAAACTAATAGGTTAACTTAATTCCTTCATGTTGTCCCAACACAAATAGATTTTGTGGAACCCAGCATTTTTACAGTGTTGTATACATGAATGACCGTGTTGTGTGCAAGTGCCCATTAGATTCCTTAGCTTGCTGTTACCACTGAACTCACTTGCATTCCTTTTGCTTTACTAATTCCTGTCATCCTTGATTCCCAGCATCCCTGTGAGAGTCTATTTGAGTGATCTCCTGTAAACAAACAGCATTATACTGCAGTTAATGTTCATCTGTTTACTTAAATCTATACAGCCCTCCACCACTGCAATGAACCCCCGAACTCCTAAATTTGACTGCATACTTGCTACCAACATCTGGGAAATTTACAAGAAAGATAATCCAAAAACATACAAGTGCTATTATCAACCATTTATTGAAGTGTCTTTTCTATAAGCAGAACTACTTTTGGAAGTTGCTACATTCATGCATTCAATCACAAGCAATGGACAGATTTACAGTTTAAGTCAAAACTATTCGCCCTCCTGTGATTTTTTTCTTTTTCTTTTTCAAATATTTCCCAAATGATGTTTAACAGAGCAAGGAATTTTTCACAGTATTTCCGATAATATTTTTTCTTCTGGAAAAAGTCTTATTTGTTTTATTTCGGGCTAGAATAAAAGCAAATGAATTTTTTTTAAAACTATTTTAAAGTCAATATTATTAGCAATATATTTTTTTCGATTGTCTACAGAACAAAGCATCGTTATACAATGGTTTGCCTAATTACCCTAACATAATTAATCTAGTTAACCCTTAAAATGTCACTTTAAGCTGAATACTGGTATCTTGAAAAATATCTAGTAAAATAGTATGTACTGTTATCATGGAAAAGATAAAAGAAATTAGTTATTAGATTAAATAAAAATATTACGCTTATAAATGTGTTGAAAAAAATCTTCTTTCCGTTAAACAGAAATCGGGGAAAAATATACAGGCGGCTAATAATTCTGACTTCAACTGCACATGTTGACCGATCCACTTTAATACGCTCCAGTGTCCCTGAAACCTGTGGTTACACTCAGTAAACAGTGGTGAGTTCGGTGAACTGATGACCTTCACTGCCAATCACAGTCATTTCTGTTGAGCACGTGAACACAATGGCCAATCAGCACTGTTTAAGAACGCACTCAACAGCGCTCAAATGTTAGAGGGAAATGGACATTTTCTTACCGATTGGTACCAAATTCCAATATCGTGACAACACTAGTAGACGGAGATCTTTTTCAGAAACTCTACATCAGGGGTCACCAACCCTGTTACTGAGAGCTACCTTCCTGCAGATTTCAGTTGTAACCCTGACCAAACACACCTGTCTATAATTATCAAGTGCTGCTTCATGTGCTATTAATTGGTTCAGGTGTGTTTGATCAGGGTTGGAGCTGAATTCTGCAAGAAGGTAGCTCTCCAGGAACAGGGTTGGTGAGCCCTGCTCCTGGAACGTGGATATTTTCGTTCTAAAACACTGTTGTAATACTCAAACCCATTCAAAAGTTCACACTTAGCTGATGATTGGTTATAAAGCTTGTTTGGCATGCTGTCCCGGGAGAGAGCCCTGAGCTCATAGATCCTCGAGCCCGGGGCTCCCTCCCGTTTTCAAGGCGAGAGGGGAGTTTGAGCTCAGGTAGATCTTGAGAACTAATGAACAGATAGTGGTTGCTCTTGAGATGACTACTTATTAGGAGCATGTCTATGATGCCGATTTGGATTAGTCAATTAACTTAAGTTGCATGTTTTTGGACGGTGGGAGGAAACCGGGGAACCCAGTGGAAACCCACGTGAGCACGGGGAGAACGTTTAAACTCCACACAGAAATGTCGGCTGGCTTGGTAAGAACTAGAACCAGTGACGTTCTTGCTGTGAGGCAACAGTGCTAACCACTGGGCCACCATGTCACCCATCTAGGAAAGGAGGAGTAGGGGTGGAAGGGGGGATTCTTCAAAACGAAGATGGCCGTGATATGAAACTTAGGGTATTTATAGTGGCTTAGGAATTGTCTGATTGGTGAATCATGAATTGGATAATGCGGGACCAGCCGCAGCAATCATAAGCACATGATCCTCTCAAAATTAGTTTATAAATAAACTTCACTTAGTGCAAATGATGCCTAAATCATTATGCTGTCTCAGAAGTCTATCTGAAATCAGTTTTACAAGGTACCTTCGTGCACGCTGCTTCCAGAGTCACTGCCTGATAGGGCAGCAAGGCAACAAGTCAGCTGCCTAAGCTTTCAGGGTGCTTTCACACTTGGTCCGAATGCCTGGTCCGAACCCAAGTTCGATAGTCCCCCCTCGGCTGGTTTGTGTTCACATTGTCTTTTTTCCTTCTGAACCCGATACGCTTGCGTCATCAGGTGACGGCCAAGAATGCAAAGTGCCAAAATGGAGACGTACGCATATCATGGTCGTTCTGCTTTTACTGAATCTTTTGGTTTTGTTATCAAAAGCAAAATACAGAGCCACTTGTGTCTATCTGCCGCAAAAAAATATATAAACGCTCAGAATGTCTGCAGAAGTCGTTTTTGGTGGAGACAAGCAGACATTATCACTGTTTGCACTGGGTCAGTCCCGCTTGTCACCAAGGTTGTCGGCAAGGTAGGTGATACACAGACATACACACATGAATGAACGTTATGAAAATTTAAGTTTGTTGTACTTCCATTATTTGGTAAGATTGCATTCATATCAGAAGTGAACTGTACCAGAGTTCACACGAACCTTACCCCAGACCACCTCTTTCAGGCAGACTCGTGTACTTTTTCAAGGGTGCGCACCCGAGTTCAGAAGACAACATTCACACTAGCTAAACGTAGCATACTCTGACGTTAAACGAACCCCTGTGCAGACCAAAAGTGCTAGTGTGAAAGCACCCTTAGACCCAGCCAAACCTAAATGTCTGTCACACCTAAAAGCAATTAGGTCATAAAACACTAGCTGCGTTTTCATCCACCTATTTTTATGCGCAATTTGGAATATTGCATAAAAAAACCTGGATGGAAACGACAAGATGGCCATAAATTAAAAAATGTGCATAAAAAAAATCATGCACACAACTGAGTAGGATAAACTTTTTATCCAAAAAGAAAAAAATGTGCATAAACTACGATGGAAACGCATTTACCGAATAAATTCCTGCATGCACGTCAAAAAAGTCATGTGATTTTGTTTCAACAGATCATGTGATAAAAAAAATGGTGGAAACTGACAGGTATGTTTGGGTGAGGTCGGAACATTTTGAAATGTTATATACGAGAAAGAAGTGCGACCATCCTTTATGGAAAACATCAGCGGAGCGCACAAATCTTCCAGGAAGTGCGAGCGAAGATGATTCTAAAAGGATATGACTATGATATGACACGTCTACGTGTTCAAGTAAGTTATTATATACGAAAAAAAGGCCTTCTCCTTTCTTTTAACTTTCTTTTGATATTTGGCGTCAGTTTATCAGGAAGTGACGATTTCGTTCTCTTGGACTCGTTGGATGGAAACGGTGCTTTATTCCCAAATGTTTTATGCGATATTCCAGTTTTGCGCGTAAATTTAATTTGCATCTTTGAATGGAAACATGGCTAGTGTCAATCCAGATGGTACTGTACACTGAACAGATATTTCACAGCAAACCAATTATAGCTGCATTAGCAGGCTTTTATTAGTGTAGATCTGCAAATTTCACAAATAACTTGTTACAATAAAACATAAATATATTTCTTTTTTTTTTGTTTGTTTGTTTCACTTGCGATACACATACACACAAAGTGCTTTGGTGAATTTAGATAATAGTCAGTAAAATCTATATCTCATTATATATATATATATATATATATCCTATTCAGTGAGCTACATTTGAGAGAAAAGAGAGGTTCATAATACAGTATGTTGTACGTTGCGGCTCTATTATTCCAGAATTTTCTTCTACGACACAATGTGGTGTTTGTGAGGTAAAAGTCATTGTTGACGCTCCTTATCTGCGAGTCTCTTTGCCTTGTTCTGCAGGTAGCGCGCTTTCCCTTCTTCAAACCGCTTCTGTTCCTCTTCACCCTCCAACTGCAACAAGATAAAAGACACATTTTATACACGCACGCACTGATGAATAATGTTGCCTGCCGCCAGGAAATGCTTCAGTTTTGAAGGTCATACACATATCATGAAAACCCACTAAAGTCTTACGACCATTATCAGAAAACGGCACGTGCTTTGCAATAACTCACAACTAAACGGTGAACGGTGCAAATTAAACCATAGGAGAACTTGACTGAAAACATGTCATCACGTTGTTTTCACAGTTACTGCCAGTTTGACTGGAATGTAGTGCAGCCTAACTGCTACTGGTACAGGGAAACATCTCTATGAAACTTCACTTTTACATCCTATAACCATTCAAAGCAAATACCATTATGTTGTTTGAATTTAGATCAAATAAAATACAGTTTTTTTCTAACAGGAAGTTATCAGTGAGCAATCTCATGGCAATTCGTAACTTTTTAATTTAGTGGCTAATTCGTATGTATTTGTACAATCTCATTGGTTTAGGGGTGGGGTTGGGTGCCACGCCTCCTTTTTAAAATCGTACATTTTCATACGACTGAACTTGTACGAATTAGCCACTAAACTGACAAAAGGTAAAATAGTTATGTTTCCTTGTGAGATCAGGCTGGCAATACATAAAAAATGTACACAATGTATTACATTTTGGTATTGAGAGTTTTCATCATACAAATAATGTCTTATTAAAGGTGCTGTAAAGTTTTTGACTCATAAAATACCATAATATGCTTGCAGATATTTAAGAAACAAGCTAAGTGAACATGCTAAGAAAAACAACGGTAAGGTTTTTAAAATATGCGTTACGTGCCAGAACGTCTGTCTTTGCTTTGATCCTTTAACCCGCCTAATGCCAGTTTAGCCAATTATATTTCAGCACCCTGGGTTGCCATGATGGAAAACCGCATATTTCATTAATTCAGTCATTCAGAAAGGCTCTCAAAGCATGCATCCGTGACCGAAATGTGACCTCCCGGTGGACAGTAACAGTCTCCGAAATGAGACACAGACTTAGAGTTCCACATGAAGTGATTATTAATTAGCAAATAATATAAATATTATGAACATTAAGTGAGCAGGTTACATTGTAACCCTGTGTCCTAACAACACATTACTCCACTCCAACGAAATGGTAAGGTTTATAATCTAATTAATACACATTAAACCTCTTTAACCCCTCTGAATTACTGATATGTGTTGGCTTGCACCGAGTCAGAGTTCGAAAGTTCAATTTCAAAGGGTTTATTTTATTTTCAAGATCTGAGGTGAACTATCTGCTGCCTCTTTCAGTAGTATGGCAATAAATGTGATGTAAAATGGCAATCAAACTCACATTATTAGCATTTAACACTGAATAAAGCACATGAGGTGTACCTGAGGTGATCAATCTCAAAGTTTTCTATTGTTCAGCTGCAAGAAACAGAAGCTATTTCTAAAATATAAATTTGAGGTGTTGGTTAGAACAAAAACTCCTTTTAATATAAAAAATAGTCCTTCTATTGCGTGCCGTTGCTTTTATT
The DNA here is from genome assembly GCA_903798125.1 of Danio choprae. Classification (NCBI taxonomy): domain Eukaryota; kingdom Metazoa; phylum Chordata; class Actinopteri; order Cypriniformes; family Danionidae; genus Danio; species Danio choprae. The sequence goes on along the minus strand of CAIGQW010004624.1, from coordinate 4,923,789 downwards.
TAGAACACAACTTTATTCAGCCTTAAGGCTCGATAGTCAGGCATGCTCCTGTTGGTGTCGTTAATCTGGCAACCTGCGCTTGCGTTTGTTTTGAACCAGGAGTGCAATACCTAGTTCAATCATTGGGTGTCAAACTTAAAGCACCCTTTTTTCGGCCTTGTCTGATGACAACAAGTTGCTCTGGTAGCCATTGTTTGCATACAGTTTCTTGAAGTCAGTCGCTTGTTCCACCTTTTCACTAACATCACACACATTGTTAAAGTCTGTGTAAAATACAAATATACAATGTTTATTTTATACAATGTATATTGTTATTCTTTAGGTATTCAATTGATCCGTGCAAGTTAATCCACTAAAAAAAATTAATTTGGAAATCTTCAGTCAAATTTTGGTCATTTGCTTTCACGTTAGCGGCCCTTCTCTGTTGACGTCAGTTTGACAGCTTTTAGCTACAATATTCTTAACCATGCCCCTCTTATTGTTAGTTTGCTACAAGGAAATGATGTGCAAAAAATGCCAAGCCCTCTTCTCAATATTCAGTTGAAAGTTGGAACATACTGAAATAAAAGTCTCAGCAACTTCTGATTCACACAGACTTAAAGGACAGAAACCGTTGGGTTGGGAAGCGATGGTAGTGTTACGTTTGTTTATTTTTTTGAGAGAGATTGAAAGTCTGAACCTAGCTAAACATTAACAAGCCATGGTTACCATCATAATGCAAAGCAAATCTTTTTAGGATTCACAAAGTTGCAAATGCAAATTTGGTTTGTTTTCAAGTTGTTAGAGTGGCTAACCAACAGTAAACAAGACAAGCTTTATGGAGAGAGCTGACTGGTCACATGGGTGTAATATTGGCTGTCAGAGTTCATTCAGCAAATGCGTTTCCATCTCCCATTTTTACACAAGTACAAAACTACCTCAAGTGAGTGTAATAACCTTTTTGAGAATAAAAGAATAGCCTTTTCCATTAATCGTTTCTCGTGTGACACTTCAAAATTGTGTATTAACACAGGTTGATGGAAACCCAGCTAATGAACAACTGCTAGCAAATGCAGTAAAAACATGATGGTCGCTTTGAGTTTGTGTTAGCTAAATTATCTGAGGTTAATAAATGATATATATTTTATAAGATCGTAAGTAAGATAGTAAAGAATTTAAATATCTAAAAATAACCTCTGCAAAGAGTCTATTATTGTAGGATCGGGTCTGACAGAAAATCTGCAGCAATGCAGTGAAGTCCCATAACAAATTTCATGGTGTTTTACATAAAATATTTAAATAAATTGCCAAAAATTGCGTCAAAAACTAACGCAATCTCACGGCAATTTGTAACTGTTTGATTTAGTGGCTAATTCGTTTGAATTCATAAGATCTCATTCATACATGATTTGCTTATCCCCCAATGACGGTTGAGTTTAGGGGTGGGGTTGGGTTCCATGCCTCCTTTTTAAAATCGTACATTTTCGTACGACTGAACTTGTACGAATAGCAACTAAACTGAAAAAACACAAAATAGTTACGCTTCCTCGTGAGATCAGGCTCGAAAGGAGATTACTCTTCTTCAGACTTTGTTTTTATCAGACTTCCATTGATACACTTGCAAACTCAAATGTAGGTGAAAAACTTCTACATTCTGTATGACAGTTTGCGTTTGTTGATTTCACGTGACAAGAGTATGACCAATCGAAGGGTTAAATGACACAGAATGACCTCACGATTAAGCTGAAAGCAACTAAACTTAAAAAGCTTTGATTTGTGATGAGAAAAATGGAGTAGGTGGTGTAGGTTTGCATTCCTCTTTTTTAAAAAATCTATTTGTAGAATCCAAACCCCATCTAAGGTCATGAGCACATTCGCCAGTTGTCTAAAATTTCCTGGAGCTCTAAAATGAGACATAAGATGCTTGCAGTGGGACCGCAGCTTCATCACGGACAAATAACAATACTGTGCGAGAGAGCGGGATGTCAGTTGACGTTAGGCTTCATCTTGCAGCTGCACACTACACCATGGCTATTCTTATCATTGGCTATAGGTCACCAGCTAGTCATGCGCAGCAGTGGCAGATGGCGGCCAACCTGAGGGAACAAACTGTGCGGTGACAACTGAAGCAGCCTGGCTGATGAGGGCATGTGCACAAATGAGGATCGCGCATATAGAATGCATATCCACACAAATGTTATATAAGCACGACGGATATGATCAACTTCGAAGGCTTGCTGATGTTGACGATCAGAAACCTTTGTGCTTCGGAGGTCACTCAGTTTAAAGGGGAACAAATGAATTGTTGCATTGATGTTGTAGTAGCATGATGCTAATTGAGTGAAGTAATAAATCACCTTGCTAAAGGGTGTTATATGGAGTTGACGTCAAAATTATTAGTCGTCCTGTGATTTTTTTCATAAATTTTCTGAATGATGTTTAACAGAGCAAGGAATTTTTCACAGTATTTCCTATAATATTTTTTCTGCTGGTGAAAGTCTTATTTGTTTTATTTCAGCTAGAATAAAAGCAGTTTTTAATTTATTTAAAGGTTTAATTTTAAGGTCAATATTATTTGCTCCCTTAAGCAATATTTTTTTTCGATTGTCTATAGCAGTGGTCCTCAACCACTGGGCCGCGGACCGGTACCGGTCCGTGGATCAACTGGTACCAGACCACACAAGAAATCATTAATTATTTCAGTTATATTAATTATCTAAGTCTAAATGATCTTTAATTTTGAAAAATTCTCATATTCTCTCGCTTACATCTCGGTCACTTGAGCGTCCAATATTAACCCACAAGCACAGGGTTCGCACAAGGTGCTTAAAGTGCTTGAATTTGGCTTTTAGAAAGTCCTGGAATACCTGGAAAATTGTCTTGTTTTGTTGAAAAGTGCTTAAAAGTGCTCAAAATTAACAAGGAGAATTTGTATGCAATATTCACGCGGGAGAAATAAAAATGTTTGTAAATTTTTGTGACAAGTTAATGCAAAAATACCCGCACAAACTACCGTGATTGCGAAGCGGTGATTTGACTGAAGTGGCCAATCACAGTCGACCTTGTCTAGTTTTACGTGAAACGTAAAGGCGGGAAACAGGCCTTACTGTGTTGCAGTGACAGAAAAAAACAACTTAAAAACAAATGTTTTATTGGAATAATGCTTTTTGGATGTTTTTACTATAGAGATGTCTATGTTATTAGCAAGAGTAATACAACCGCGGACATACTTCCTGCCATTTCGACGATCTACAGTACACACACGCTTCGCTCTCTTCTCTCCAACAGCGAGTTACTCGCCTCTGACCTGTCACTCTTCTAAATACAGTCTGAATGTCGGGGCGGGAATGCAGGTATTGCGCCATTACTCATTTCTGCAAATGTCACGAGTGCTTTATTTTAACATGAGAGCGTAGTCATGTACGTTAATCGCAAAAACAGATATGCGAGCTCTTAAATAGGCTTTTTCAAATCAACTTCAAGTCCTCTCATCATCGCGTGTGTGTGCTCAGACTTTATACAATTGCGATCTCTTTGCTATTAAAGTAGAAATGATTTATCTTTGCTCCTTGACTAAATTTTATGGAAGCATATGAGTAGCAAAATTCATAACATTTAGTCAAAAACTATCAAGTATTTAGAATTAGATCGATGCATGACCGATGACAATGCTAACGGACTTCTTATTTGGCTGTATCGTGAAGTAAATCTTACTTTTAGCATAGGTGGAACTTTTTTTTATTTCTTTACGACCGAAGAATTATGCTAGAAATGTTTCTGTTTGAGGTATTTGTGTGATTTATACCGACTGGCTGATCTGTCTTAAAGCATCACTAAATTGTACAGGCATTACAGGTCAAAGCAATCTGTTGTCACATTGATCAAAATAAACAATAAGGCTCTTAAAGCACTGCCTTGAAAAATGGAGTGTTGTCATATTTCAAATACCTCAAGTGAAACGAAGTCATTTGTTTTATTATTTTATTACATACTTTGTACTTGCCTTTTTTGTGAACTTATTTCAGTTTAAGATCAAGTGTAAAATAAACTTTCCATGTGATGTACAGCTATTTAAGAAACACATTTGTCACATTGTAAAGACAAGAATGAGGAAATAAGAAAAATAGTGTAAAATATGTCAACAAAAGGCTAAATTTAATTTATTTAAACCTTTCAAAGCTTGAAAATATTGTTTAAAAAAATATGGCCTTATAGAGTGTGGTAGTTTTGCCAGTGCTATTGAAAAAATTGTCACGAAAGGAAAAATCGACCATACTTCCTTTGTTAGTGCAAATTCCGATATATGTAGCTTTGTGATTTAAGCAATTAAACCATTCAAATAAGTTTACACTTAAAAAAGGGCCATAATGGAAATCAGATTTTTTTTCAAAAGTAACTAATACTCTGAGTAGTTTTTTAAAAGAGTACTTTGTACTTTTACCTAATATTAGTATTATGTGTGTTTTATGAGTGTAATAGTATTTTTACTTATTTTATTTATTAGTATAAAAAAAAACATTTCACAAGCACATTTAGTGCAGGTTTATTATATTATTAAACTTTAATATATGATTAATTAATTATATTATTATTATTATTATTATTATTATTAATAGTTTTTATTTGTATAAATTCCTATGCAATGTTTTTATAGGTTGCTGAGAATACATTTCAGGTGTTCAATACGTTGTGTGTCAGTCTTGGAAACAAAAATAGGTGCTGGAAAAAGTTCTTAAAAGTCCTTGATTTTTATTAGTCTGTGCCTGTATGAACCCTGCAAGCAGCAAAATGAGTATAAAACAGAGGAAAGTTTCTTTGCTAAGGGAAAAGGCCCAGTGAAGGACCCACGAACTGCCAAAGAATGGATACGCAAACCATTTGTCAACAAATCAGTTAAATACAGCATGTCTGAGCAAGAAGATCAACTGCTGAAGATCACAAATGACGCCGGCCTTTTAGGGGTCGTTCACATATTGCGTCTTTTTCGCAGGCAAGTTTGTAATTTCAAATGGAGGTGAGCGACTTGCACGCACATGCGGTGCGACAGGCTCGCGCCTCCCAGGTCCACCCAGTTGTACCCACTTCTCAGAATGCCACAAGCGAACTGCGAGTCATAAAAAAGAAGAGAGAAAGACAAGAACTGACCGATCAGCATCATGCTTTGTATGGAATAAAACTTGTCTCAGAGTTTGCAGCAATGTTTTGTCTGTCACGGTCACAGAAGGCAGAGACAAAAGGGTGAGTTTACACAGTGTTTATTCAAACCCAAAGCACATCTTCGCACCGTAGTGCTAGCAGGCAGTTCAATGCAAACAGTAAACGAAGGAATAGTCACTTACCTGGCAGGCGAGCAAACTGGTAACAGGAGTTAACATCATTGACAGGAAAGTTCATAGAAGATTCGGTTGACGATCAGGATGAGCACAGGGATAGTTCGACCATGAGAATATGATTCCAGCCGACGAGTGAACAGGATGGGTATGTATATATAGTGTGTGTGTGATGGCTGGAGCAGGTGAGTGTTGTTAGTGCGCAGGTGATAGTGATCAGTAATCAGGTGACTGAGTGCGGTGTGTAGTGGATGGAGAGTGTGAATGGTGATTGGGGCTGATGGAACGTGCAGAGGGTGTGACATTGTCAGCTTGCCACCCTCTAAGTAAACTGTTGATGGTCACCTAGCAATCTACGTACACCTACCCTCCGGGCCGAGGTAAAATTGTCAAGCGTTGATCGATCCACAGTCATAAAAATGTTGGGGACCACTGGTCTACAGAGCAAACCATCATTATACAATGACTTGCCTAATTACCCTAACTTGCCTAATTAACCTAATTAAACCAGTTAAGCCTTTCAATTGCACTTAAAGCTGAATACTAGTATCTTGAAAATATTAAATATTATGTACTGTCATCATGGCAAAGACAAAAAGAAATCAGTTATTAGAAATTAGTTATTAAAACTACTATGTTTAGAAATGTGTTGAAACATATTTTCTTTCCGTTAAATAGAAATTGGGAAAAAATTACATATACATATACATGGGGGCTAATAATTCAGGAGGGCTAATAATTCCGACTTCAACTGTACATGGAACAACGTAACAATTGGAAAACAAATGATTTGTTATTATTTTGAGTAACAGCTATTGAATAAAGTACACCAATATTGAAGTTATAATTATATTAATGACAAATCGGCCCGGTTTTCGGCCAAAAATATGAGGCAAAAAAACGGCGATGCTCATGTGCATGTAAACATATCTGTGCACGTATCGCACATGCTCAACAGAAAAGAAAATTCCAATCAAATAATGCAGTGACAGGACAATTCTATCTCCTAAGCTTGTTTATGCTGCTTGCAATATCGCTACTGTGCAGTCATGGAAACGATAAAATGACTCATTTACTATCAATAAAAATTGACTGTCAATAAAATGTGGTTATATTATTAGATTGTGATGGATTAAAACATTCATTCATTCATTTTCTTTTTGGCTTAGTCCCTTTATTAATCTGGGGTCGCCACAGCGGAATGAACCGCCAACTTATCCAGCATATGTTTTACGCAGCGGATGCCCTTCCAGCTGCAACCCATCACTGGGAAACATCCATACACACCCATTCACACTCATACACTACGGCCAATTTAGCTTACCCAATTCACCTGTACCGCGACTTTGGACTTGTGGGGGAAACCGGAGCACCCGGAGGAAACCCACGCAAACACGGGGAGAACATGCAAACTCCACACAGAAATGCCAACTGACCCAGCTGCGGCTTGAACCAGCGACCTTCTTGCTGTGAGGCAATTGTGCTACTCACTGCGCCACCGTGCTGCCTGGATTAAAACAGTATAATTTAAGTTGCTGAGCTAAATTTTTAAAAGTCTTACAAAGTTACGTAATATTATTTAATAAAAAAAAATAATAATTACAAAGAATTTGTGGTTTCGATATCAGTTTTCAGACAAGTGCATCCAGAATTGGTGTCGTCCCAGAACTTCAGTGCATCTGTAACCACAATGTACTGGTTGTAATCCAAGAAACACACAACTGACTGAATGAATATAGGAGGTGTGTTTACAATCAATTTGATCCAAACAGATTTTAGAGTGAAAACTATGCTTTTTAATATTTCCCTATGTAATTATCATAACTATAAGCAATTTATTTCATCAACTTGCGAGTGAAGCACTGATTCCTCTCTCTCTCTCTCTCTCTCTCTCTCTCTCTCTCTCTCTCTCTCTC
>CAIGQW010004624.1:4880398-4897130 GCA_903798125.1 Danio choprae | reverse complement strand
AGTCCCTTTATTAATCTGGGGTCGCCACAGCAGAATGAACCGCCAACTTATCCAGCATATGTTTTACGCAGCGGATGCCCTTCCAGCTGCAACCCATCTCTCGGAAACATGCATACATACCCATTCACAGAAATACACTACGGACAATTTAGCTTACCCAATTCACCCATACTGCATGTCTTTGGACTTGTGGGGGAAACCGGAGCACACGGAAGAAACCCACGCAAAGACGGGGAGAACATGCAAACTCCACACAGAAACGGCAACTGACCAAGCCGGGGCTCGAACCAGCGACCTTCTTGCTGTGAGGCGATTGTGCTACCCACTGCGCCACCCTGCTTCCCAATATATACTGCTACATGCACTGCTACAAGTGTGATATTGCGTTTATACAACAGATTGATGGCCTAATCGTGTGTATAACAAAGAAAATGAAACACGGAGAGTCTATAAACCCTTTAGTATGAGAACTACTTTCTTCCGCCGTTCATACAGATCTGCAGCTGACGGTCAGAACAGCAGAAACCGTTGCTCATTCACCAACGTCACTTTAGAGCTAGTGTTTGAATGATTCTCTAGTGTAATGTCTAAAGTGATGACAATATTAAGATTATAAGGCTGAACGGCATAAAATGCCATCATTCTACAGAGATTTCCCAGTATTTCTCTGTTGCAATCGAGAGATCACAATAATTATCCCTGAAAAAGCCAAAGAAACCCAATCACTACCATATTACTGTTGTTTGCAATAAGGAAAAATACTGAACACATGCGGGCATTTCTTCTTTCTTTCTGTTTACTGAACTAGTCTGCAGTAGCAAAAATGGGAGAAGCATTAGAACCAATGGCCAACAAAAAATTACTCAGGGTTATACAAAGAGTGGCCAACACAAAATACATACATTCCTAATATGTGAATCCCATCTCATACTCACACACTACAATTACTATGGTATAAATACAGCACTATAACATACAAAAGAGAGAGATCAACTTAGAAAGTCACTTACCAGTTTTATAATGATTTGATCAGCTGTAGTTTAGCTGCATTCTACATTCTCGACTAAAAAAGCCTCAAAAGTACATTATGTTGTCCAACTATAGAGTGTCCTCTGCTTGTCACTGTATGTGGGCGGAGTAATACACAAGGGTGAAGAGGCTGGACCAGTGCTGTTATTTGCAGAATATAGGCCAACCCACGCGATCACGGGGAGAACATGCAAACTCCACACAGAAATGCCCAGCCAAGGCTCGAACCAGCAATCTTCTGGCTGTGAGGCGATCGTGCTACCCACTGCGCCACCGTGATGCCCCTATATAAACATTCTTTGATTAAATGAGTTATTTTAAAAGTGTGTAGACGATTTAAAAAAATTTTATAAAATAAAATAATGTATATTACTGTTACTGTATTTGTGTTATATGTGTTAAATTTGAAGGTAAATATATTGTTATCTAATACTATCTTGAGATTTATCTTTATTAATCTTACACTTTCAATATAAAATATAAATATTTTGAATGATGAGTTGGTTTTAGGTCTGTGTGCACAAGCAACTGCAAGTGGGTTGAGAGTTGTGTATTGATGGCGCACAGTGTGACCATTATGAGTTTTCAGTAGGGAGCTGAGAGTGCCAGCACCTATGGAGCTTACCTTCTGTCGCAACCATATCGGAGGCGTCTCGACATGCCTGCTTACAGCCAAAATGATGATTGATTGGCCTTCTGTTCCAGCATGAATATCTGTCTGCAGCCAGTCTTATGTAAATAGGACTTGTTTGATACATAAGTCATGGAAATAAGTGCTCATGGGGGTTCTTGGGACACCTGATTTAGCATTTTAACAGTTATTTACATGACAAAATATTTATTAGATAATGACTTATATAAGATGATTTGACGCACTTAAATTACAAACACATGGAATAAGGCCACCCTGGTTGCTTATAAGGATTAACTCTAAACTTTAGCACATACCCTGCATCTGAATGTGTGCCTACTTGATTTTGTATTGTATTTGTATTGTGTGTATTTATATAGCGCATTTATTGTGTATGGCCATACACCCAAAGCGCTTCACAATCATGAGGGGGGTCCCTCCACACCACCACACACCAGCTATAGGTGTAGTGTAGAGACAGTGATAAAGACAATTCAGTGGAAGGGGATGATTGGGAGGCCATGATGGGTAAGGGCCAATGGAGGGAATTTGGCCAGGTTACACCCCTACTCTTTACGAGAAGTGCCATGGGATTTTTAATGACCACAAAGAGTCAGGACCTCAGTTTAACGTCTCATCCAAAAGATGGTGCCCACTGACAGTATGGTGTCCCTTTCACTTTTACTAGGGCATTAGGACTCACACAGACTGCAGGTTGAGCGCCCCCATTCTTTCATACTTTTATATCCCATGAAGCCACATGAGAAGATTTTAAAAGGCAATGAAGCACCACAACTGGACACATGGCAGTAGCCATGGAAGAAAATCACCTACTGTTATGCGAATTTTGGAATATCACGTAAAAAAATTCTTAATGTAACCACCAAGATGTGAATATATTTTGAAAATGCACATAAAAAACTTAAAGCAGAAAAAACTGAGTAGACTAAACGTTTTGTCCAATAAGAACAATATATAAACTATGATGAAAACACATTTACCGAATGAATTCCGACATGCGCATCAAAAATGTTATATCACATCATGTAATAACCAAATGGGGTGCAATAGGACGACATTAATGTAAGTAAGTAAGTAATGTGTATTTATATAACGCATTTATCATGTATGGCCATACACCCAAAGTGCTTTACAATCATGAGTAGAGTCTCCCCACTCCACCACCATTGTGCAGCATCCACTTGGATGATGCAACGGTAGCCACAGGACAACGGCACCAGTGTGCACACCACACACCAGGGGAGTGGAAAGACAGTGATACAGCCAATTCGGTGGATGGGGATGAATGGGAGACCATGATGAAAAAGGGCTGATGGAGGGAATTAGGCCAGGACACCGAGGTTACACCAATACTCTTTACGAGAAGTGCAATGGGATTTTTAATGACCACAGAGACTCAGGACCTCAGTTTAACGTCTCACCTGAAAGACGGTGCTCACTGAAAGTATAGTGTCACCTTCACTATACTGGGGCATTAGGACTCACACAGACCGCAGGTTGAGTGCCCTCTGCTGGCATCACTAACACCACTTCCAATAATGGACACTAATAGACAAGCCATTGGACCGAGCACATTGTAAAACATCGGAAATGTCGATTTGGTCATTCTAAAATCCCTCAGTCATCAAAGTGGTTTGGCATTATTACGTCCAGAACTGTCTTAAGTGTTTCTTCTTTGTCTTCTTAGGTGCAAGTAATTTATTAATTATTATTTTATTAATAATATTATTATTTATTATTATTCATTTATTTGCTCCTTTCACAGCAAATTCCATTTTTTAAAATAAATGATTCATAGTGTATAGTTATTATAAAGTGTTCCCAAATATTTTTAAGAATCACAAAATAAAATTCAAACCAAATTTAGTAGACATATGTAATAATACGAAACATATATGATTCTGGATGTGGTGGTAATATTTTTAGATTTTTTTGACCAGACTTGTGATTTTCACCTAGCAAATAAATACATGAAGAAAACATAAATAAATACCACAGACTAACAGTGATGTCTTATAGCTTTAGTAACCTTTCATAACTTGGAAACGACCTAGACAACACTTTGAGCAACATCAGTATAAACTCTGGGCCAAATTTGTAGGAATAAATGTTTTAAAGCAAGTTTCTGTAGTCCATCAAGACCACCAAATAAGTGACCCTTCACTTACGCCAATCATAGCGCGATATTCTGTGCCCCCAGTCACTGTCTGCCATCTTGTCTGCCAAAATGAAAACAGTTTAGACTAACCAGGCAAAGTAGAGTAACATCGGCAAATAAAATGCTGTAAATGTGCTTGAATAGCCCAATGCCGATACAGAAAGGTTGGGTAATATACAATTTTTTCTTTTCCTGAAACCTAGAGAAGTGGATGAAATGGATACATTGGTGTGGACATCGGCATTACCATCAGCTGTCAATCAACAGTGTGCAACTAGTTGAACGGATGACTCTAAACGCAAGAACTCGAGACTCTTTTTTTGTTATTAAACCAGGACAGCATGTAAAACTTTAGTTTATGGATATTTGATTTGTGACTTGACATAACCAGTAAACTACGTGAGGACTCTGAAGATGACAGGTGAGGTGAGCTAACTTAAACTGCACAGCCTGGAGACCCAGATAAACAATGAATGAATCTTTACCATCTCTTATAATTTCATAAATTTGTAACATTTTAAATATATATTTAAATGATCTGAACTTGGAAACATGGTGGGTCAGTGGATAGCACTGTCGCCTCACAGCAAGAAGGTCGCTGGTTCGAGTCCTGGCTAGGTCAGTTGGCATGTCTGTGTGGAGTTTGCACGCTCGAGCCGTGTTGGCGTGGATGCTCCGGTTTCCCCCACTGTCCAAAGACATGCGGTGCAGGTGAATTGAAGAAACTAAATTGGCCGTAGTATATGTGTGTGAATGAAAAGGTGGAAGGGCATCCGCTGCGTAAAACATATGCTGGATAAGTTGGCGGTTCATTCCGCTGTGGCGACCCCAGATTAATAAAAGGGTCTAAGCCGAAAAGAAAATGAATGAATGAATGAATGAAATTGTCCGTAGTATATGTGTGAGAATGAGAAGTTGCAGCTGGAAGGGCATCCGCCGTGTAAAACATATGCTGGATAAGTTGGCGGTTCATTCTGGTGTGGCGACCCCTGATTAGCAAAGGAACTAACCTGAAGGAAAATGAATGAATGATCCAAACTTCTTCCATTTTTATTTTGTTTTAGTTTTTAATTGTGCTCACATTCTGAATTTTTCCCTCATATGCACAATACAGACCTTTATGTCTGCTTCTGTCTGAAATCAGCAGGCTTTGTCTTTTTCCCTGAAATTATTCTTTATTTCCCTGGGGAGAACGCAAATTCATAAGGGAGAACCACGGCTGATACTGAAAGCTTGTCAGAGAAAGAAAAGGGGGGGGTGGGGCTTTTGTGAAGAGTCAATTGTGCCTCCTTCACACAGCAAATGTTAGGGAAAAAACAATAAAAACAATCAACGTTTTCATTTATTTATTTATTTATTAATAATATGCTATTAGAATGCTGCCAGCAAATGTCTTTTAATCAAGTGCCACAGCAGTAGCGTAGCCGGAAAAGAGACTCTGGGTGTGCATCAGAAAAACTGGACGTGCCTCATTTATTGTCCAAATAATGTGCAAAAAAAACAAACCAGTAGTACTATAGTAACGTTACAGAACAGACTGGGCTGATATAGCAACTCATACGTGCCCCTCGATCATCCACAGGATACTTATTTATTTTCTGATAGCACACACAATCTAAAAAACGTGACTCTCGGAAATCTCTGATGAAAGCGGTCGGGTCTTCTCTGTATCAGCATTCGTTTACTAGATGCTTGGACTGAAAAGTTTACAAGGGTTCACTGGTTTGAGAAATTTCTGATCGTAAAAACCTGTTTTTTTTTATTTGTAAGGTATTGTTTTCGTTATTATGTACTGATTCAAATTACTGGGGTGCGGGAGATGGAGCGGGCGCAGGCGCATCAGACGCAATTATCAAATATATTCAACGCAAGTCGGCGCCATGGTCCTGAATGCATCACCACTGTGACAGTCATGTGACTGGATGTGGTGGATTGTCATGATTTTGGCTACTGCAGGACACTACTGAATGATGCGCATCAGAGGCGATTTAGAAGTGGGTATACTCAAAGCTGCCTGATAAAGAAGTGGTATATACAGTATACCTGCATCAAACCGCTTTCACGCCTACCTATTGTCAGTGTTCGTCCGCGTCATCCGTTGTTTGTCATGTGCTTTCGTTGTCCTTCTCCCGCCACCGTCATTGTTAATCTGTTGCACCTGTACTCTTCCCTCTTGTGTCATTATCCTAATCATCCCCTCTACCATTTATACCCTTTCGTCTGTGTCCAGTGTTGTCTGGTATTTTGGTTCGTCTGGTCGTGTCTTCCTGTGTCTGCCTGTCTCCCCGTAAGTGTTAAATAAACCCGTTTTGTAATGTTCATCCGTCTCCCTCTCGTAATGTTATCCTCCGCCCTCCGGGCGTTACTTAATACCAGACCCACAGTTAGCGGCGTGTTTTCCCCCGATTTTCTTTCTATAGTCCTTTTTTCCCTCAGTGTTTTATTTTTCTCCCTCCGTGTTCCCTTTAATCCCGTCCGTCCTTCCGTTTCCCATCACCACCTGCTGGAGCATGGGGAAAGCAGCCCTGAGGACCATATCCGAGCGACTGAGAACAGCTTTCCGGGCGACGTGCTCTGCCCGCCCATCATCTGTTACAGAGCACGATCGCCCGACGATGGTCCTCAGGGCAACACCGCCGCAAGAATGGAGTGGACACTGGCGAGTAAAGGATTTCCACTCACCGCCTCTCTGGAGGAAGATCTCGTCAGTGCCACTCCAGACCCAGTGACCAGCCAAGCATCACCATCCACCTGCAGGGAGCGCTTGCCAGAGCCCAACGCAGACGGAGAGCCCCCCGCGGCCAATGAGCCATCGCCCCCTAGAGCGACAGAGCGGAATTGCGCCGTGATGGAGGGGCTTAAACACCCGTCTGACCAGGTGTGTGTGCCGGCAACACCGCCAAGAGGGGGAGTCCTGGCGGCTACCCGTGGAACCAGCGAGAGTCCCGCCCACCCCCCCTATGCAGATGGACAGCGGCTGGACACTGGGAGGCTACTCATTGGCTTCTGGAGCTTTAATTTTAATCTTCCGCTGCTTTTAGGCAGCAATACCCGTCCGCTGTTACCAGGCAGCAACCAACTGTTCCTACACAGTTTTTTAATCTTCAATCTAGAAAAAACCCTCAGCTCCAGGGTCATGAGTAGCTTCCCACGGTCCCCCAGAACTGCAGCCAGTCATCCAGCTCCAGCACTGCTGCAGTCAGCCAGCCCCCCAGCTCTCGCTCCAGCTCCGGAAATGGAGCTCGCTTGTGGGCGCTACCTGTCTGCGTCACCCTCTGGAGGGTGTCGCCCAGCGTCAGCTCCTACGGCCTCCGAGCTGCGGACTCCACCTCAGCCCTTCGACCCCAGGGCTCCGCGTTGGCTCACTCCTCCCTCGTCTTCGTCGTGGGCCGTCCGCCCACCAGCTCCGCCAGGCTCCCTCGTCCCTCCGGCTCCACCTTGGTCAGTCGTCGCCCTTCCTTCGCCTCTGGACTCCACTCATCCAGCTGCACCTCATCGCACCGTCCCACCGGCTGCGTTGAGCTCCTCCATCCCTCCAGCTACGCCTTGGTCCTCTGTCGCTCTGGCTACGCCGCGGGCTTCCGGAACCCCGCCGTCGCCTTGCTCGGGTGAGCCGCCTGCTTCGCCCGGCCCTCAGAAGCCTCGGCGTCACCTTCGCCCTTCGGCTCTCCGTCCCTTCCTTGGACTCCACCGCCATCAGCGGCGTCTCCCTCGGTCGGCCCCCTGGAGTCAGCAGCCACTCCTCCTCCATGGTCCCGCCCTTCCTCGACTCCGCCCGGGGCCGTCCTTCTGGCTGTGTCCTGGGTCCTCCTGCTCCAGTTCCCTTCCTGTCTCCCCCTTGGACTCCTCCTTTGTACCCTCCCCTTCTACCATCCTCCTTTTTGTTTCCTGTTGAAGGCGCGGGGACCGCGCCTTCAAAAGGGGGGGGTACTGTCAGTGTTCGTCCGCGTCATCCATTGTTTGTCATGTGCTTTCGTTGTCCTTCTCCCGCCACCGTCATTGTTAATCTGTTGCACCTGTATGCATCCCTCTTGTGTCATTATCCTAATCATCCCCTCTACCATTTATACCCTTTCGTCTGTGTCCAGTGTTGTCTGGTATTTTGGTTCGTCTGGTCGTGTCTTCCTGTGTCTGCCTGTCTCCCCGTAAGTGTTAAATAAACCCGTTTTGTAATGTTCATCCGTCTCCCTCTCGTAATGTTATCCTCCGCCCTCCGGGCGTTACACCTATACCCTCCACTACAACACTGATATTACAGTCATTTTTGATTACAACTTTAAAAGCATTTACGTCCTCGTCCTTTTCCATTTTCTGAAGCTTTAAATGTACCATGCGCATATCTAAATTGAATGCCGCAATAGACACCTGACTTTTCATTTAATAAACACTTTATTCGCGACACACACTCAATTTTAAGTCACAAGTTTACATACAACTTGCAGAAAAAAGAAAAGAGAAAAATGTATTTCAAATTGCATGCTTCATTTAGTAGGCCTACTGACCTAAATAAGCTTTTTGCATCAAAGGCGTTTATACACACAAATTAAGCAGTTTAAAAATTTTATGTTCCTGTAATTTGTGTTGAAATTACTTTTGGTGCAATAAATAATCCTGAATAGTTGAAAGTGTTAAAATATTCTTTAAATGTATTTTATAACTTTTATAAAGTGACTTTGCTTTTGCAAAGTAGAGAAAATAAACAAGATGCGCTTTCTGCAGTCTCATATGCAGCCTCCGTGAAATATAGCGCGTCACATGAACCGGCTACTTGACACAAAAAGAAATCCATAGAAACCATGTGTGCAGCATCGACAATCTTCATATTTACAGCCTACACTGACTAAGAATAATGCTACACTTTTATTAACAAATAATTACAATGTTTTCTTTTCCCCCAACACATTTATAGTCATTACTTTTGCAAGCTTTATGCGAGCACTTGAGCGCTGAATAGGCTATAAGCCTATGCGCCGGCCCATATATATATATATATATATATATATATATATATATATATATATATATATATATATATATTGTGCCACAGATTCGCTGCTTATCTATTGGGATACAGAATCATCAGAGAGAATTTCACTGACCTAAAAGCTCCCATGAGAAAACGTTCCATTAAATTCCCATATTTCCATGATATATGGCCATTACTCAGACCCTTCAGGATTTTGCGATTCTGCGAGCACTGATTTTAAAAAGAATGCATCGAAATTAGCATTTTTGTTCTATTTGTGAAGTACTTTAAACTTAAACACGAAAACATGATGGGACAAACAGCAACCCCTCCCCCTTTTAAAAAAACGGCATATTATTAGCATATTATTTTTATCAAAGTTCGGCCGGTGAGAGTGATTGAGCTTAAGCGCATATAGCAATAGCATCTCGACTGGGGCGGGACATGTCAGATACTAGAGAGCCTTTGATTGGTCAGAAGATTTGATGAGAAACTGAAGTATGAGGTGATGTCAAAGAAATCATTGATCCATTTAGGCGGAAGTGACAAACTGCAAGCTTTGGACTACCTGCTCCAACCATCAACCGTTCTCTCAGAGAATGACAAACTGACAAACCCTTGCTGTAGCTCTGATACAAGTATTATTTATGGAGAAAATTCAAAAATACTACAGTGTTTGGATGATATAGGGTAATTATTTTACCATTATTACTGAAATGTGTATATTCCAAAGTGTAAAGCTGATTGGTTGGGTCTAGTCAGATGACTCGCAGTGAGCTTGTGGAATTCAAAAAAGTTGAGATGTTTTCAAGTAGTTGAGTGGCATGCGGACCACTTGTGCGTCACTCCCTATTTGTGCTTCTCCATTTTAAATAACAAACTTACGTTCACAAAACACAAGATGTGTGAACTCCCCCAAAGTAACATTCTAATGGAGCTACAACACTATCATGTTACAGAAAATAACATTCAAAATGTAACCCTCTTCATTTTGTGGGCTTTAATCTGCCTTGTTCTTCCATGATGAATGGAAAATACCACAAACTGAAAGGATCACCCTCAAGAACACAACTTCAAACAATCATCCATGGTCTTTCGTGCCGCCTAGTCTTAGGAAAAATTCTTGAAATGTAGGTCACCAAGTTGTGTCTCATGCACAAGACTAAGAATATAATACATTCCAGGCAACACCTTTTGTCTTAGCGACGTTGATTATATTTTCATCAATATTCCTACATCACTGTACATAAGCTGTGCATTACTCACCTTCAGAGGAGGCACTGGAAGGGGCTTGTTTTCTTTGTCCAGGGAAATGTAGGTGAAAAAGGCTGTGACAGCCCTATATTTTCCCTTCTCAGCTTCCACCAGTGGGTCAGCATCCACAAAAACTTCAATCTCCATTGACTTATTACTGGTGAAGGTCATTCGCCCGGAAACAGTTATGACACAGCCTGTAAGAGTCACATAATGTCAAGGATTACATCTTATGATCACATAAGATTTTCAAATGCTTGACAGAGCTAAGTATTTTTCTATAGAATCACACTAGCTATGTTTCCATCCATTTCCTTTTATTCACATTTTGGATTATCGCATAAAAAATATTGATGAAAACACCAAGATGTGCAGCAATTTTGAAAATGGGCATAAAAAAAACATATGCGCATAACTGAGTAGACTAAACTTTTTATTTGATAAGAAAAAATGCACTACGATGGAAAGACTTTTTCCGAATAACTTCCAGTATGCGCATTTTTTAAAAAGTCATGTGATGATAAAAATCTGCGTGATGGGATGCATTAATGGACAAACCAGCAGGCCAACAAATTGTAAAACATCTGAAATGTTGTTTTGGTCATTCAAAAATGGCTCAACCATTTTAGCCTTATTACTATTATATTATTAATTACCCCAGAATTGTGTTAGAGCATCTGCGTTCTACGTCTCACACCTCCAAGGACCACCACGAATGTTCATTGCGTGTTGGCATTGTCTTCTGAGGCACAAGTAATACATTTTAATAATGAAAAGACTCATGCAGCTTCTCCCACCACAGCAAATTACATTTTTCTTTTTGATATTTGGTCCAAGTTTATCAAGAAGTGACGATTCTTTGACTCGTTGGATAAAAACAGTGCTTTATTCACAAATCTTTTGTGCGATATTCCAGTTTTGCGCATAGATTTAATTCACATCTTTGCATAGAAACATAGATACTGGCACTATAAAACACTAAAGCTTAGGAGATATGACACTAAAGCAAACAAAACAAAACAAAACAAAACTATGCAATGCCTTACGTGAGCTGTTTCTGGACCAAAAAGCTTCATGTGAACACACTAAATGGATGACAGCCAACTGAAACAAGAATGTGATTCTGCTCCTGTTTGAGAGGATGTATCTTTATCTTGGCAGTGTCTGTATTGTCTGGAACTAGAACTAGTGCTGCACACATACAAACCATAAAGCAGTGTTTACATACCAATTTCACAGAACTTCTTGTTTACTACAGAGAGATTCACTAGTGTAAATATGTCTGATAATCTTATAATATATATCGTTAGCAAATATTTAAGAAATGCGACAAATTGATAGTTGGCTTCTTTTTGCTCTCTCTAGACTTGCCATTTGCTTAGACTCATCACTTGTTCTCGTACTGTAATTTTTCAGAGTGCTCTTTCACCAATGACCAACGCTGATTCTACATGCTGAATCAGGCAAATTTGAATCTCTGCTCACTTGCGTCCTGGCCGGGACATACCATGTGGGATATATGTTATACACTGTATGAATATTAAGACCCCTAAATAGGCAAACCAGAGGCAACAATGGCACCCGATGAAACACCTATAGTTGGTGTCAAAATCTGCTGTTTCTCTTTCTTTTTCAAATATTAAAGTGGTGTTTAATAGAGCAAGGAAATTTTCAGAGTATTTCTTATAATATTTTCTCTTCTGGAGAAAGTCTGAATTCTTTTAGTTTGACTTTGGTAAAAACAATTGTAAAGACAATTTTCAGGTCAATATTATTAGCCCCCTTACGACTTTTTGACTTTAACTGTACATGAAGGAAATAAAATCACAAAACAACAAGGAAAGCAGGCTTAGTCATGAGACTAATTCCCTGTTTACACTAATACGTTTTAGTTTTAAATCAGCGTTTCAGAATGAAAATGATCCACGTCCACACTGGCGTTTCACCTAGCCGTTCTGAACAGCTCTCCGTCCACACTATACTGCTGAAAACGTGACCACACACACACACACTCTGTCATGCGCTGCAGCGTATGCGAACGTCTGAACCCCAGGCAGTCAGCGTGCACTTTGAGCACAAAACCCCAGGTGAGAGCAGCGCACGTTGGGCAGTTCATCAAGGATCTACCGCTGGATCACTATAGTTGTTAAACGTGATATTTAATTCGTCTTGTCTCTATCTAACGATGGTCTTTTGAATCTATTACTTGTTCTCAGGTAATGTGTTTTGGCTAAGCGCAAAGATAAATTAATATTTGAATTTATGTAACCACATACATTGATTCTGCATATTTGACCTTTATTTCCTATATTGTATAAACTCATTGTATTATTGATTGCCACTATTTATTATTTAAACTGATATTCAGCAAAAGAGACAGGGTATGTTTAAGATTTTTCAATGAAAATAAAAGGAGGCAGTTATGTTATAGGCTCCATTTTGTTATAAATATGCTTACAGTCAAGATGACGGTCATATAAATATGTAGCTACACGATGCCTTAACATTTTTGGTGTCTGTTAAGTTGTTAATATTGAAATGAAAATAGGCAGTTCCTTATATCATGTTTTTATTTTATTGTTAAGATAATGAAACAACGTAGCCAGGGTGATGTAAATGATGTTATAAAGTACACTGTTCCCTTTGAAAGATTTACCTGACGTGTCGTCGGGAGTTTTCCCATATCAAACCAGATTAGTTAGGCCATTCCATTCCAAATCAGTTAGGCGAATGTCTGCAGCCATGCCTCCGTTTTCAGATGTATCGGTTTCCCCCCCATCCACACTGACACGGAGCAGCAGCGTTTTAAAACCAAAACTGCCTCTTCAGCGTTTTCAAAAAGCTCAGTTTTCGGGGTTTGGGGGTAGTGGCGTAGAAGGCGTAACCGTAGCATAGCTTATGCATTTTAAAACTAAAATGTATTAGTGTAAACGGGGCCTAAATGGACAACTGATCTGGCCAATATTAAAATATATCGTCATAGCACTTTTACAATTTTGTTCAGTATAACAAAAGAGCTCTTATAACTACAAAAAAGCTCATAGGAGGGTAAACGCCACAATATTTGCCCCACGAAATTGCATTTAATCATGCAAACCATGCCTTCTCCCAGTCTCTCTTGTACAAATGCGCACACAAAAACGTGTCACACTTCATTTTACTAGGTTAAACATATTTTTGGGCCATATTTTCTTTGTAGTTTCACCAAGCATTAACAAACCATAGTAGATCACATATATTTATTTGACTTAAAGCTGTATTGTCATTTATAATGAGCCAAACAACATAGATCTTCAGATAATGCTTGCAGAGCGGTATTCTGCTTCTTTGTAAAAAACTAAAGGATTTAGAGGATAAACTTTGATTAAAAAGCTTGGTGCGAAACTCAAAGTAAACAGAATGCAAATGCCACGGAGAATGAGAGAATTAATAAGGCTGCGTGAATTAGAAGGTCCCTGCTTTGTGCACGTGGGGGAAGGGGTGACCATGTGTCACTCCAGCCCCCTCCGGCTTTCTGTCTGACGACTTTGATCTTATCCATCAAGGTAAGATCAAAGAATATCACTTGCTCCCTTTAATTTTTTTCATTTTACTGGCCCTGTCAGTGATGTGGCTTTGACACCTGGCGCTGTTAAACTCAGGAATGGACAGACCTCATTATCCCCTATACACCACATATATTTAATGGGTTCTGGGGAAAAAGATAATACTTAAATGTACTTTTACGCATTTAATGTAGCCCAGAGGTAGCTGCAGAATGGTTTAATAAGACCTTAAAACACTGAATTGCTAGTTACAGTGTAGAAAAGTGGATCTCGCTCATTTAAAAAGAATACATGGCAATTTGGCGTTTAGAGCTATTCTCAGCAGGAAAGGATGGTTGGAAATTGTTAGGTCCATTTCCTGCCCTCTTTGATGTATATGTCTGGTCTTGATTTCCATGGAAACGCAGCCTCAGGGCAGACATATTATTTTGTTCTTTCATTATCTTTCCATTCAATTCATCTGGTCGACTGTCATGTGCATCTTGTCAGGTAAGCGCAGTTCTGTGATCAGTTATAAATCTCCTCCAAAGGGCAGAGGGTGCTCTTGTGCAAAAAACTCCAAATACCTGAATAAACAGATTTAACTGCTTCATTGATTCAACGGAACTTATGGTGTGTTTACACCAGATGGGGAAGAAGCGTCAATGAGTTACATGTCAAGTCAATGCATAGATGTGATCAGACATTCTTTGGCGATATTCACACGAATTCAATTCAATTTATCTTTATTTCTATAGCACTTTTACAATGTAGATTGTGTCAAAGCAGTTTAACATAGAAGTTCTAGTAAATTGAAACAGTGTCAGTCCAGTTTTCAGAGTTAAAGTTTAATTTAGTTCAGTTCAGTGTGGTTTATTTTCACTGCTGAAAACTGAAGACCAAATCCATCGATGCGCAGCTCCACAAGTCCCAAACCAAGCAAGCCAGTAGCGAGGAACAAAACTTCACCAATTGACGAAAGTAAAGGAAAAAACCTTGAGAGAAACCAGGCTTAGTTGGGCATGACCTTTTCTCCTCTGGCCAAACTTCTTGTGCAGAGCTGCTGTCTAGGCGCCGGGGTCTGGGGAATGCTGGACTTTCATCGCGAGGAAGCTGCAGGTGAGAGAGAGTAGGTCACTGGCGGGTGTACAGGCTGGCCTTTGAGATCAATGCGGAGACTCGCCTGTCACTGGGGTCTTTCAGGAATCAGTCTCATTCTCTTCACTCCTCCATGACCGCCACAGCATCTGCTCAGGATACGGCCTGGTCCAGGGTTATGGAGACCTCTAGAAGTCCTCTATGGTTGGCAAATGAGGCGATGTGAATGACGTGATTCGAGTAAAAGACACGGTGCAAATTGAGCATTTGGCACGCTTAGCGTTTGATTTGAGCCATGTTGAAAAATCGGAACTTTGGCGGACATTTGCGCCACATTAACCAATCAGGAGCTTGTTCTAGTAGGGGCGTGCTTATGACTTAGTGCCTGTTGTTGGTGTCCAGAGGGGAAATCCTCCTGTCGACACAGACTAGTCTGTCGAAAATTCAGCTAAAATCGTCCGTCATCTAGGCGCAGCTTCTGGAGGAGTTGATCTAAAGGACCCATGTATGGCGCAGAATGAATCTACGCTGTTTTTCAGCCTTCTTAAAGCACATAAAGCACAGCTACTCTCTCAATAAAATCCATGTCAGCCATTAGCAACAGACGCCCCTCCCATGATGCGAATCCACATCTATTGTGAAGTGAATATGACGCATGAACAAAGCAAGTAAACTCAAAATGTTCAGACGTCTAATTACTATTCGCGCAAGCTGCATCTGGTGTGAACGCCTCATAATAGTCACAATATTATGGAATTATCTAACAGAAAGATTTATTTTAAATACTCTACTGAAGT
Organism: Danio choprae; assembly: GCA_903798125.1. Lineage (NCBI taxonomy): Eukaryota > Metazoa > Chordata > Actinopteri > Cypriniformes > Danionidae > Danio > Danio choprae. The sequence goes on along the minus strand of CAIGQW010004624.1, from coordinate 4,881,652 downwards.
TATGAAGTGAGCTTAGTGTAAAAATGGTATTAAATGTGTTGTTTTCACAAGCTTTTAGACATAGAAGCATTTACTACACAAAGCCGCAATTCCCTGAAGCTGTCATTATCACAGAATGGTTATCTCAATAGCCCCTTTCACACATACAGACTTTTCTGGAAAATTACCGGCAATTTTCCATAAAGAGATCACGTGTGAACAGGCCCTTTTTAAAAATACTGGTAAATTTGTTCCACCAAGTTCCCGGAAAGAAAGGTTGTAACATTACTAGCAAATTCCGGGAATTCTCCTCTTTTTGAACATGTAAGGAAAATTGCCAGTATGAGCATGTACAATTTCAGAATACACTGACATCAGACATCTACTGTAGGCCAATCAGAACATTCCGACGCAGATGACGCATTCACATCCATGCTCTTTAAGAAAATAAAGCCTTTGAATCCTTTGTTCAGTACGCATTTAGCTGCTGCTTGTTAGTCAGACGTTTGTATGTTCCTTCTTAAAAAATGATCATTAAAACGCTTATGATAAACCACTGTGAGTTTATCTGCAAGCTCTGCATTCAGATGAGTGAGGCGTTGGAGAGTGAGTCAGATTTCAGTACAACACTGGTAGTCTTTTGTTTCAAAGAGGGTCTCACAAGCTCCAGCACACTCAAATGTACCTCTCCACATGCGAAAGCAAAGTGAAATGGGTTCACAATCATTTTCCATATAGGTCCATGTTTATCGCACAGACATCTGTGTAGTCAAATGTGCAAACATTACTGTTTTTATAGCTGCAGGTAGCGCCTCTGCCTCCATATGCTAGCGATTATTTCCCCTATATTCAGTATTTTGGTTCATCTCTGGGACAAAAGCAGCTGCATAAATGCTAAAGATTTTTAGTAAAAGAGAAACCACCAACAAAAATACAGACCCCCTTCATGTTTACAAGCGCAGCCATTTTTGGTTTATGATGTCAGATTTTACTGGTATTTTCGAGTGGATTATGCTTTCATGGGGAAGAAATGACAGAACATCATTGTCTGTATGAACAGCGCATTTTTAAACTTACAACTAAAGTCGTTCAGGAAATTTTCCATTCTCCATTCTGAAAGCATGTGCTTGAGATTGACTAGAACAGGCTTTACTGACAAAATGTGCATTAAAAAAAAAGAGGAAACATTGAATTTTTATCATATGAATTAGGGCTGCACAATATTGGAAAAAAGTGCATTGCGATTTTCTGCACTATATATATATATATATATAT